>PVKN010018244.1:0-16917 GCA_004027915.1 Capromys pilorides
GTTTGTCTACAATCTGGTGTAAGCAGATCCTTTTTTAATTTTAGATGTTACTAAGCTCTGCTGGTTCCACAGCTGATCCTTCGGCAGTTCCAGAGGCTTCTTCTGAGTTCTGTACCTCTTGACAGTGGTACTTTACTTTAAGTGGTTTGCCGGGGTACCAGATCAGGTGGATATGACAGGGAATGATTTCCTAGGAAGGAGTTATAAAATTAGAGTACAACCTGCAAAAATGGAAGGTGAAACAATTTTGCATATAATCTTGTATTTTACCTGTGTTGGAAATTCATGAAGCAGTACAGTATAGTCAAAATCAATTGCATCATCATTAGCTTTCTAAGGGAAGAAAAAAGAGTGAGTGTATAATAGATACAGTGCGTGCATAGAAGCCTGTGCCATGTACATTCCTGTTTAATATGAGTATTCTTGCGTTTCCTGCTGCCTTTTAAATTTCAGCCTCATTTCTTTGGTATGCAAGATAAGGAAAGTCTTTGTTTTTGCTCAGTGAGTTATATGAAAGCCTAGTTCAGTGTTGTTACCATTTTTTTCTCTCTGATATTTACAGTTTTTGATGGATGCTAAAGTCAGTGGGAAAAGGGCAATCTTGTAGCAACCTTTGAGATCTACGTATGTATCACCTCAAGCTGATTTTAGCCTTGCAGTGCCAGGAAGCATAGGCCAGGTTCTATAGTAGGTACTTTGAATATAGTTTTATGTAATTCTGTCAGAAAATCATCTCTATCACAAGCCTGACTTTCCAGGAGCAATAACTTGAGATTACAGCTACTAAGAGACAAATGGAGATTTAACCTCTACAGACTCCAAAACTCACAGTCTTCATTGTAGTGTATAAAAACTCTGTTTCTAAGACCAATGCATTAGATACTTTTCAGGAGATAGGCATGTTACCGGGTTGTCTGTACTTCCTTTATGTACTTAATCCTGCATATTTTAGTCGGGACTAAAAACAATTTCCTATTTTTGACATCTATTTTTTTTTTTTAGGCCAAGAGGCTTATCTCTTTACTAATCAAAAGGAAGAGGCATTTTTCTTCCTTCAATTTTGAATATAAGTTTAGTCTTTTAGCAGATTTTTATTAAGGAGACCGGCAAAGAATATAAAAAGTAAACACACAAAAAAATCTGGTACATTATGTTTTGTGTTCTTTTTGCCTCTTTTCCTTGTCATTCCTTAAACAATATAGTACAAAAATCATTTATGTAGTTTTTACATTGTATTAGGTATCATAGGAAGCTCAAGATGACTGAAGAAGTTCACGGGACCATGTAGAAAGCTTTTGTACAAATTACACATCACTGGAGCATCTGGAGACTTTGGCACTGGGTGGGGCCTGGAACCCACAGGGGATGACTTGGCCTGGTGGTGGTGGAGGTGGACGAGGCCTGTCTGTAGCCTTGTTTGACCTTCACTTCATGACTATCTCAGATGGCTGCCTTTTTTTTTTTTTTTTGTGCCAGGAATCAAACCCAGTACCTCGTGCTTGCCGGCAGGCACTATGCCTCTGAGCTGTATGACCAACTTGGTGACTCTTAAAATTTTTTTTTAATTTTAAAAAATATTTTATTTAGTACAGGGTCTTGCTACTCAGCTGAGCCTTGGTGATTCTCTTGTCTCAGCTCCCTAGTGCTGGGATTATAGGTGTGTGACACCACGCCCAGATGCAATTGTCTTGACCTTGGGAGGAAATGGTCATCTTTCCTGAGATGTTCCACACAAGTTAGCTGTTACATTGTTGGACATACTGTACCATTTGATTGAGCCCTTCCAACAAAGTTGCAGATCAGACTATTAGCATTGCTATTTCTTTTGTAAAGTATTCCTCCTCCAGGAATAAGCAATCTTAAAACAACAACAACAACAAAAACATAGCTTATTAAAGATCTACAGGATACTTCACTTCCCAATCTGGCAAAGTGCCTTTCTCTGGTCAGGCTCTGCCAAGAAGTCAGTATTTTTAACATAACTCAGAAATAATGTTTTTAGCTTCTTTTCAAATCACCACAAATGCCAAGTCCTTGTAAACCAAATTGATGGTGACTCATTGTTACATTTTTGTTGGGTCAGCACTTTAATCTTCATGAAAACAGACCGGAAGTGTTTTGCTTGTTCCCTTCTGAACCACCCCATATTTTCTGTACCAACTCTCTCCAAAAGAGAATAAGTACTAGCAGAACCAATATGCTTTAGTAGTGAGTAGGATTGAAGCTGAATAGGTCAAGTAGATGAGATGGAATCTTTGGCTAATGGAGACATAAAGCTTAGAGCTGACTATCGCATTGCACTGCTGGTTAGATGGTTTGGGGTACTTGCAAAATTTAGGTCTGATTAAGTGTTGCAAGTATTGTTTTACTTTTATTAATTCATATTAAAGGCTAAGGATGCAGGGGAAAATATCTTTTTTTTTTCTTAGCCTATGTATCTATCTCCTTTGTCCTTAGCACAGTGAAGTATTAAGAGTAACATAAGTCCTTCTGTTTTGAAGCAGTGATTGACTGCCGGGAAGATGGGTCATATTTATAGTTATATTTAAATTCTTCCTGTCTTTCAGGTACACACACATAAAAAAGTAAGAATTAAGATGCTTCTTAGGAGTTGGACCTCAAACTAGAAGGGCACAGTTTTCATTAAATAGGGATGACTATAGGAGGAATAGGTTCGTGCTAAATTCCGTAACCAAATGGATAGTCAGCTAGACATATGAAGAGCAGGAGTGGCGTGCCCTGGAGCCATGTCTGTGTGCACAGGACTCAAAGTCACAGCACTGGATGCAATCACAGGTCATGGTGTACTCCTCTCTCGGTATCACACTCCCTGATGGTCTTCACTTGGGACTTGTTCACTTTGGCTATGAGCTTATAATCTTGTACTACTTACTTGCATGAAAAGCTGAGTTTAACCCTAAATGTAAAGTTAATAATTTCCATACAGAGTTCTGGCAAAGTGTACTTTCCTGAGCACTCCACATCACTGCCTCTGTGGTATCTTGGCTCCTCAGCCCTATCCTTTTGTTTCTGATCTCCCTAAATAGGACTTAAATCTGCTCTAGTGACTTAAAAAAACATTGACAGTTTTGCTTTTTGCTGAAAGATGGAAACCCTTAGTGATCACTGAATGCAGAATTTGAAAAATGTTTGTGGATGTATGTGCACATTAAAGAACTGTAAGCCACAGTGCCTATCAGACATGCCATCAGACTTTACTCTTCTCCAGTGGTGTACTAGCTTCCAAAGTCTGTCAGCTTGTGAGTCTTCATTCCATAGGTCCTGAGAGATGATTTGCTTCATGTGACCCAAGCCAGTTGTATATTCAGCTATTTTCTAAAATCCAAAATCTGCATAGCAAAAGAAATCTAAAGTTCTTAGTGATATATTTTCCTTTTTTTTTAAACTGGTTTACATGTGTGTCGTCATTGACAGCAAAGAGAGAAGCTTTTATCTGGCACAAGAACTGTGTGCTGACTTAATGGCAATATTCAGTTAGATGATAATTTCTATTAAAAACACTCCATGAGGGGAAAGATAAGAAAAATGAGGCTTAGCCTCCTCTAGCCCTACTTAGACTATGGCCTTTGGAGGGTACCGCAGACTGTCATTCATTGGCATTAAAAATGCTGACTTAATACTGGGCAAGTCTCCATACTCAGAACATGATAATCCACTCATGGATGAATCTATTGAAAACAGGAATTTTAAAAACTGGTACTCATGATTGGTTCAGCTTGCCTCTCAGAGAAGTTGATTTTGCTTATTCTGAAAATACTCCTCTCTCCCTATCCCACTTGAAGTCTGAATCCTGACTGAAAGAGCTCTTCCCTTACTTGACACATACACAGACACTGCTGTATGTCATTGGTCCTTGAAATTCAAACTCTTGGGCTTGTAGGACCGCATGGCGCTTCCCCCATAGTCCCAGTGCTGCCTCTCATCCTTGCTGTCTGATGATGGCTTTGCCACATTCACTGAGCAGACAGAAGCAAGTAACACAGAATGTCTGCTAGCATCCACCTTGACATCTGCCTGCTTAGCAACTGAGCTTTTACTGATTTCCCTCCAGGTGAACTCTGGGTTCCTGTCTGAGATCTAAAGTTAGAAGGGTTCCAGGATTCAGTCCTTGCGAAACTTACTGTTTGTACATCATTACCTGTCGTCACATCCAGTGCTGAGACTTTGAAGCCTGTGCACACAGACATGACTCCTGGGCATGCCTCTCCCCTGCTCTTCAGACAGATTCTCCACTTGGTTACAGAATTTAGCATGAACCTGTTCCTCCTGTAGTCTTCCCTATGTAGTGAAAACTGTATCCTAGTTTAAGGCACAATCCTATGAATCATCTTAACTTGTTTTTATGTGTGTGTACCTGAAATCGAATTTAGGACCTCGTGCTTGCCAAGCAGGTGCTGTGCCGCTCAGCTATAACCCTGGCAACTCTCCATTTTCTGGTATCCTTATCTAACCCATGAGTGAGTACTGTCATCTACCTGAATCCAAACACTTTTCACCACTGCTGTTGCGACTTCTATGGCCAACCCACCAGGCTTTGCAGTACTTTACTGGTCTTCCTGCTTCTTCCTTTATCTCCCTACACTTTGTTTTCAACATAGCAGCCAGAATGATTCTGCTAAAAACCCTAATAAGCAAAAGACAAGGCCTTTTCAATGGCACCCAACTTGTTCCATGAACAGATACCCTCCACTTGTCCCTCTCCATTTGATTTTCTCCCCTGACACAGGCCCTTTGCTCACTCTGCTCAGCCACACTACCCTCGTTGCCATCTCTCCAATCCATCAGCCATCCTCGGCTTAAAAACTCCCTCTCAATGTTTTCTTCAATGTCACTTCTGCTCAAATTAGCCCCACTTAGACTATAGATAGATGGTCATTCTATCAAAACCCTGCATTCTCTTTCCCTACTTTTTCTCCATAGCACCTACCACATTTAATACATATTAGTTCACTGCCTTTCTATGGGCAGCCACCTTATGGTTTCTGTTCATTAATTCTTGTAACACCTACCCCATTGCAGGCTCTTGAATATTTGTTAAAGAAATAAAATACAATGAAAATTGTCATGGGGTTAGAAATCCATACTAATTTACTCTTAAGAACACTGCATTGATTGTGCCTTTCGTCCAGTTAATTTCCATATTCCTTACCCACTGGTTCACACCAGTAAGCTGGACCAAGTAGTAATATAAAAACTGAGTTGTCTTTTCCCACATCACATAAGAGCTGCCAAGAAAAGCCAAGTCCCAGATGGGTCTCAGTGAGGAGTCGATATGTCCATGGCTGTCTGAGAGGGAAGAAGAAAAGCACATTTGAATGTCAGTACTTTTTGAGACAAAATTTTAGAAGCTTCAGAATGAAAAAGGTTTAAATTTACTCATAAATTTAAACAGCAAGACTTTTAACTAAACTCATAACTTAATTACCTGTTTCTGTGCAGACTGTCAATTTGCCAAACTGAATAAGTGTATAAAACAACGTTCAGCAAGAACTGCAGTGATTCTAAAAATTCATCTAAAGTTTTGTTGAGAAGCATCACTACTTAGGTTAAAAAGTTGATTAATGATGTCCATATTAACTATATTTTCTGGTTTGAATCTAAAGTCATGATGATGGGCCAGCCAGATAGCTCAGCAGATTAAAGCACCTGCTTAGGCAGACTCGGGGACTAGGGTTTGATCCCCAGCACAACATGCTGTGCTGGCCCTGTCCCCGGAGTGTGCTGAAATGGCAAAAGAGATGGGGCACCTATAATCTCAGGACTTGGGAGGCTGAAAACAGGAGGATCACTAGGAGGCTGATCTGTACAGTGAGACCCTGTAGACCCTATAGCAAGTATATAAATAAAGTCATTATGATGATCTTTGTTTCCTAATTTGCCAGATATCTTTGTCCTTCTCTGATTATTGGCTTTAAAGCTAATTAATACATTGGCACCATCTCTTTCTCTTTTTGTGAATACCTGAAGAAATCAGGTGGGTTTTTCTGATAGCACTGTTTGTAGACTTGGCATCTTTTTAATTCAAATATTTTTAGACCTACTTAATATCAAAATACTAAAAGCAAGATACAATGATAATTTATATTCTGTGACTTTTAGAAATACAATTTTTAGTAATTTATTTAGAACTGTTCATGAATCATTTTATGCAACTTGGGAGAGACAGACTTAGCCTAGCAAGGACCAGTAACTCACAACACACAAGGAATCCTAACAAGCTTATTAGGAAACTGCTGGATAAAGTAATTCTTAGCATGAATTCTGTTTATTAGTAGAGCTTGACTTGGGTAGAAATATACCCAATCCATTCCTAAAAACAGGAAGGAGCAAACAGCTGAGGGAGAGCAGGCCAGAGAGATTGCCTTAGGACTGAGTGGTGTGGGAAGGCTTTTCAGCTGTGCCTTTGTGTGTGGGGGGTGGAGGGGTAGCAGCACAAGTGAGAGTGCGCACAGGCAGACAGGAAGCCCTGTACAAGGACCATCCCAGTGACTGGGCCGAAGGAAGTATGTGGGCACCATGCCGTCAGTGGCCTTGTACGCAGTGCCAGGGCAGGACGGGCTGCATTCAGTGGTAAGTGGGGGGAGAGAAGCTGAGCTCCTATGTCACACAGGTGGGAGGAGACTGAAATCTGATGGGTAGATGGGAGACAACTGCAGTACTCTAGGAAGGTGTATCACAGGTGTGAAGGATAGGCATAGTGGGTTTAAAGAAGACAGGATGGGTCCAAATGCTCTGTGATGGCTTGATAAGAGATGGCAAATAATTACATCTTAGGAGATGCATTTATAATGACCAAAATTTGTGGATGAGTTTGGTAATAGGTGTATTAAAGACTGTCGGCCACAGGGGTATGTGATGTAAACTACTACAGATGGAGCAGGGACAGGAAGCCCGTTAAGTGTGATGGGGGTGTCTGTGGTGAGCCAAGGCCAGGCAGCTTCACCTATGGATGTAGCGCAGAAGTCAGGCGGGAGGAGGCTGGGGTTTGTCCGTGAGGAACCTGCGTACACCTGGTCAGCAAGACTTGACTTTGACTACTTTTAAGGAAAGGTAAGGAATGGGTACAAGTTTTCAGAAATAAGAAAACTGATGCAGCAAAGTCATGGAAGGAGTCCTAGAAACTGGAATGAAGGCCATTTAAACAAAAGGCACCTAAGAATAAAGGAGTTAGGGAACACACAGAATTGGTGAGGTAGAAAGAAGCTGCAGGAACATGTGTCTCCATCTCACGAAAGCAGCAGACAGATCATCTGATCCAAGGGTATGAGTGGCTTGGGGGTACTGTGGACTCAAAGAATGGAAAGGTGTCCACATGGCCCTAAGTGTAGGCAGCAAGAACTTAGAAGTGAGCGCTGAGTGGTAGGGAGGACATAGCACTTGAAGAGTGCTTAGAAAAATAACAAAACTGTGCGTCTGAAGCATAAAGTTGTTAGTTCTCCTGCCTGCACTGTCATCATCCTGTGTTACGTAGTTCCCATTCACACCCGGGCCTTCCCACTGAAGGACTGGACACTCCAGTATTCATTAATTTGGCCATGATCTCTTCAACCTGATCAGGCCTTTTTCCTGCCAGCATGTCATTAGCAGGGAACTGTGACTTTTTAAAAAATATTTGTTTATTTGTTTATGTATATATGTATGTATATATTTATTTATTTATTATGGCCTGCTCTGCCTGCCCTGGGAGTGGGGCTGGCACAGCATGTGGTGTCGGAGATTGAATTACAGTCCCTGCGGTTGCCTAAGCTTGCCTAAGCAGGTGCTTTAGACCACTGAGCCATCTCGCCATCCCATGTGACTTTTTAAAAATGTTATTATAAAAAGTATGTTTCAGACTTTTACTTTCTTTTTATTTTTTTGAGACAGGTTCTCACTCTACAGCCCAGACTTGTACTGATCCTCCTGTCTCAGGCTCCCCAGCACTGGGATTACAGGAGTGTGCCACCATGCCTGGCAGGGCTGCCAGGTGCACCTAAGGTTCCAGGGCTGGCAGGGCATGTGGTACCAAGGATCAAAATTGGGACTTTGCACTTGCCAGGCAGGCACTTATGTTGCCAAGCTATCTCCTCATCCCAGAGACTTTTACTTTCATGTCAGTATTTTATGAATGAATCTATCATTTCTTCCTAGTGTGAGCACTTGATTCAGATTTCATGATATTAGGAAATGCAAGACTCTGAGGTCAGCTGTGCAAGGGATTTCCATCATCCTTGTCTTCACTGATTGAAAGCTTCCTACAGTTCCCCATCTCATATTTCATCTAATGGTGCTACATAAATCCAGATTTGTGATATCCAAACCCATTACCTTGGAAGATAAATGAGTTGCACTATGTACTGTGGACAGTGAAGACGTTTGAAAAGATGAGTGCTTCAAGCACAACATTAGCTGATCATTCATAGCACCTGGTCTTTTCCTCTATGCAGTACCCTGGTGGTCACTTATGGGAATTTATGAATTCAGTAGAAGCATTATTTTTACCCAATAAAAACAAGATGAATAACTTTTAAGAGGGAAAAACTATGTGAAACAAGAACTAAGCATTCTTGGCTTACCAATTATACTATAGTAGTCTGATGCCTTAGATTGACTGATGACTAAATAGAATATGCCAAGATTTGAGCTGATGCTCCAGGGAGCGAAAATCAGACCTTCTTCATTTGAAGTCGTTTTCCATATGTAGACAGACTGAATATCACTAAGTGTCTCTGTTGAACTTACAGTGAGAACAGCCTGTGAGTTGTTACCTCTATTAAGATTTTTTTAAAGTTTCCTAGCAACCACATTGCCACAGAATGATCCTCATGAGAACACAGGATGTAGTAACTGAACAAGATCCAGTTAATGAGTGCTACTGAAGTATTGAAGCTACGGATCCTGTGGCAAACATTCAAAGTAAATGTCCTATACCATCTGGATGTGTGTTTTGAGAAGAGTAGATAATCTGTATTTCCCAAACTAAGGAGAGGAAAAAAGCCCTAAATAACTACAGATGCCAAGTATCAGTACTGCTTTAAGTAAGTGAGCCAATTGCTAACCCTAAACACATTCTACTGTGATGTAAGAGTTTGAAGTCCCACTCATAATTCTTTGGCACTGGATTTGATCTGAGCAGAGAGAGCTGTGCTGTGAGAATCATTTTCGCAGCTGTTAGAAAAACTGTACTTCTAGATTTTAGAAATATAAGAGGTAATATTTCCACCTCTTGGTTTTTCAAAACATTTACTGAGTGTCAGAAAATTGATGCGGACCAGACACACTCAGGAATGGAGCCTACGGGTCCTCCAGTACTGACGTAGGTTTGTTGTGGTCTCTGGTGGTGGCTGGGCAAATGAGGAAATTGGGAGAGTGTGTGGTCACATGTCAAGCTTAATTCCCAAGCTGTGCAAGTCCAGAGATTGCTTTTGTGGTTTTGGAAATTGGATTTGCCAGTAAGTGTCCAGTCCCAACAGCTGCCCACATAGTCTGTGGAGTGCCAGGACAAATGAGCCATGCTTTGCTTCAGCTGAGTCATTGCAGGGGGCAGAGCCTACCTATTAGAGATGGCACCACTGTCCATTAGGTACTAACCTGAGATTCAGGGGAGCACAACTCTACTGCAGCACCCAGATTGGGGAGACAGCTGTTCCTGGTATATAGGGCACGGCAGAGGCACAGGAGCGTGTCCTGTCATCTGAGGTTCCCAAGGCTACCACCAAAAGTCTCTAGAAATGTTACTTCAGGCTCTGGAACTGACCTTGAAATCTACACCCTGCTATGCGTGCCCAATTGCAAAGACCACCTCACCTTTCACTTGGAGGTTCATCTCTTGCTAGACCCATGTCCTGGGTTAGAAACTGGGGAGACAGAGGCCCAGACAGCTTTTGGTGGAGACACTAAATTGTACTAGAGATGAAAATCAGAAAAATATACTTCCGAGTTTTCTTAAAATAAGGACGTGCACCACAGTCTCTCATTGAATTATCATGTGCCCCTTAAGGCACAAGTAAAGAAATTGCATATTCTGATCATACCAGGTATGCTGGCCACAGCCAAGGGGCTCTTCAGTTGCTTCATTTGCTTGTAAAGCAGGTAATCCTCTTCTTGTCTTTTCTTTTTCTCTATGAGCCTTGTACAGGTGACATTAATGGCCGGCCTGGGTTTCTGATTCTTGAAGAACACATGAGCAGAACATTTCCCCAAGTGCTCCTCACTTTCCTTAAGTAAAGAATTTTGAATTAAATAGGCTGGTTCCCATGCATAGACACACACAGACAGTCCACACAAACACAAGATGGAAACAGTGTCATGTGTGGCAGCATGCTCTGTTGTTAATACAGTTCTTGCTTTATAGAAAGTGACTTTTGTGCTCATACCAGACTTTTGTGCTCATACCAGAATGGAACAATCCTTTATTCTTTTCATCAGTTAAACTTTTGTCTTCTGGTTGTGCCTTCAAATATCAGCAATATTTATTTAAGTACTGTTGGGCCCAATGTCCCAAGATGGAGGGTACTTCAGTCTCTACTGTGGACCAGCACAATACTTAGTTGAATGTTATGGTAACTTCAAAGAGGAAGCTAGCATTAGATATCTATACCATATTTCTGCTGTCTCAATAAGTAACTAAGATACTTAAGTTCAAAGAGGAGCCTTCTCCGTGGCTCACAGCTAGGTAGTAGTAAGCAGAGGTTTGAGCTCGCTTACATCTGAATGCAGCTGTTCACTCCTTACTAACTCACCATCCCTGCTCTGAGATCAAGTCCAGCAATAGAGGCACAGGTCATCCAAAAGGGACTCATTCATCCACCTGAGAGATGCCTGTCTACATTCATGTTTAAGATGTATTTAGAAGTCTGGGATCACCATCACTTATTTCCAATGAAGAGGCAACTTCAACTAAACATGTGTGATTCATTTCTAGGGTAGTGGTTCTTTACCCATTTGATCATAGATTCCTTAAGCGAACAGTTAAAGCCAGGAAATTTGTTCCTTGAAAAGTGCTCATTTGTCCCATTGAGTAGTGGTCTTGAACATGAAGGAGTTCATGGGCCAGCAGTCATGGCCCATGCAAGCCCAGCCACAGGCCCCTAGTTACGATTTCCTGTTAAAATGTGATTGGCTCATTGCTCCTCTAGGTACTTCCAATAGAGGAATAACTTTTTTTTTGCTCTGGTAGTTGTTTAAGAAGTGAGTGGAGCCCCAATTAAAACCATCAGAAATGAAAATACCCACAGGGAAACAAATTATAATCAAAGTTGGATCTGCTTAACAAGCCTTTTTCTATGACTAACTCAAAAAACTGATGTATGTTTTCCAGTGGAGAACTTTCCCATCTGTGAGTGCCAATTCTGAATGAATGGGAAAAACAGGGTACATTAGGTTACTCATTTTTGGTACAAGATAGAAAACAAGGTGAAAAGGGTTTCCAGGAAGAGCCATGTCAATAGGCACCAGACAGGGCTCTTATGTTCTCTTTTGATGTCAGTCATTTTGGAGGAAAACAAAAAGAACCAGGTACGGTATTACTCCCTTTTGTCTTGCATTCCACCACCACCCCCAACAGTTCCACAGAAACAGCAGCTGCTTGAAGATAAAAGAACCTTCCTTTAAGTCCTGAAATGGAACTTCACTTAGCCAGCTGTGCTCTTAATGTATCAATAGGAGCAAATCCAGAGGAACATATCCTAGGTTGAAGTAAACTGGTAATTATTTCCCTTTTAGCCTTAATGCTTTTCTTCAGTTTGCAACACTAGAGATCAAAGACACTTTTTTATGCTTTAAAAAAGTTTTAACTCTTAGTTTAATAAACTCAGTTGGCGTACACCGTCGTCAGGCAGTCTTCCAGAATTCTGGGCTGGGGTCTGCTCCCTTTGCCTCTAAAGCTCTGCCTCCCTGAGATACTTTGATGCTGGGTGCTGTCTGCTCTTCCCCTGCTGCCTGGACTCTGCACACAGAAAGTCTGGCCAGTCTCCCCACCCCTGCTGGAATTGTAATGCCCCCTTCCAGCCTCGCCCAGCATTTGGAAGCTCATTTGGCTCTAATTTCTGCACATGTTTCTTGTTTACTCTTTTCTTGAAAACAGTAAAGCAAAGTTGGCAAAGTATAGAGGGAACCGCTGTGAGGCTAATAATGCCCACCACCAGCATGCTACAGTTCTGTGTTTGCAGATACCTCTATCTATGTAAGCTGGAGAGACGGGCCTCACGCAAGACCAGTGAACCAAAAATGCCATGAGCCGACAGGAAAGAATGAGTTGGCGTTTGAGAGTGAGTCATTCTAAGAACTCAGAAGTGCCAGAAGGATACCAAAGGGAACTGTGAAATTCTCTCCTAGGGACCCTAAGAAAAGGGAGATGACGATGGTTTCAAATGCAACTGCTTAAGGCTGTGAAGTTTAAGTAGTTGAATCTTGATTTTCAGCCTGCTTTGTTTTTCAGTTCTTAGAGCAAACAAAACAAAGCCGGAAAATTACATTAAAACCTTTATTGTAATTATTACATTAAAGCCTTTTAAAAAGTGAGAATCTATTCATAGGACTTGCTAAGAGGCTACTTCAGTAATTGTTGTGGCTTACCTCCTGGTTGTAGCGTTCGGTGCTAAAGATCAGGTCAACTTTACATCCCTTTTTTGGATCAACCTGAAATATAAAAACTGAGGCTTAGTACTTTGGAAGCTCCATTAATCATTGACATCCTCATATAAGAATCGCACTCTTAGGATAGCGTGGTGTGCAAGCAGTAGCTGATGCATTCCACCTAATGAAATTGGGCACTTTTTGTTGGTGGTGGTACAGGGTCTTGCAGTGCAGCTCAGATTCATAGTGATCTTCCTGTCTCGGCCACCCCAGTGCTGGGATTACAGGCATGTCCTGCCACACCCAGTTTTGGTGGCTGGCATAGTGTACCCCGGGATCCAGGGATTAAATTCAGGACCTTGTGCTTGCCAGGCAGGCACTTAGACCACTGAGCTACCTCCCCAGCTCTGGGGACATTTTTAGAAGGAGAAAAGATCTCAAATTTGCTTTTATTATACCCTTCTGTTTGCTAGGTTGACTCCTACTCAGAAAGGGAGGCTAAGAAAGGAATACAGTTGTATGCAGGCTGCAGCCTACTTTGTCAGAGCACCACGGGTGTGTGGGGACCTGGAGTGAATTCCTTCATCCCTAACTATTTTGCATTTTCACTAGACGCTGACCTGGGGGCTGCATCTGTGAAGAAGACAGACTTGGGCTCTCCTTTTCCCACTGCAGGCTGAACAAAGGTATTAGGATGAGGTCATCTCAGAGTTTTGAAGGACAGGAAGAAAGTGAAAGTAGGCAGAAGGGAGGGAGGGTGGTCTGAGCGAGGTAGCCACACCCAGAGCTGAGGTGGGGATGAGACCTAAAGGCTGAGGTCACCCCAGAAGCAGCCGTGAGGCAGAATTACCACACAGGTCTTGGAAAGCTTCGTTTGTTAGGACGAGGACTTGGGACTTAATCTCTAAATTTGTAGGAGCCACACTAAAGACTCCAGAATGCAGGTGCTATAAAGACACCTGTTCAGGCTGAGGCATGAACAGAGCTCAGGATAGAACCTGGTCAGCCCACAAGTGAATGTATTGACTGTGTTTACTATAAAAATCTATAGGCCTGAGTGAGGACAAGGACTGCTGCACACCAGTCTGGACCAAGTTCAAGTCAAAGGACAAGGGAGAATGAGAATGTGGACTCTTAAGTTTTTGAATCACTCAGCTTCCATCACTGCCAAGTGCGTGACATAAACAGCTTGAAAGGAGGAGAGGTTTATGTTGGCTGGGGGTTTCAGAGGTTTCAGGCCACAGTCACCCAGCCCTGCTGCCTCTGAGCCTGTGGGACACAGTGCCTTAGTCGGGGGAGGCACTGGATGAAGGAGTCTTCTCACTTCTTAGCTGGGAAGCAGAGTGGAGAAGGGGCCAGGGCTCCAGGATCAAGAGCACACTGCTGTGACCTGACTTCCTCACTCTTGGCTCCACCCCTTAAAGATCCAGCCACCTCCCAGTGCTACCCAACCTTTCAACACATGAGGCTTGGGAGATATTTAAAATCCAAATTATCACAGTTGTTTAAAACTGGTTCTGTAACACTAGATAGAAAATGAACAAAAACACAAATATAGCTGAGGCATGTATGGTGGTGGCCGAGCAAGGGTCCAGAGGTCTTTTCTCAAGACTCTTAAAAGTTCTGTGTCTTTGCTGCCTGCCCTCATCAGAGAAGCACAGAATAGTGACCTTTTGCCTTTGACACCCCACCCCCACCCCCAGCAGCACTAATCACACCAACAGTGAATTCTCAAGAAGCAGCAAAACTGCTGCTTGCCGGCAGGTCTTAAGCCTTTGGACACTCTGGCCACTGCATGTGCACTGGAAGACCTGGTAGTCGGCTCTGCATGTTCACTCAGAGGCTCCTGAGTGTCACCTCCTTTGTGGGAATCAGGTGTCAAGCTAGGTGTGGGGTGGGAGCTGTGGAATTGATTCCCTGCCGGTGGAGAATGAAAAGTCCTCGGGATTGTCCGGCTCACGTCAGGTTTACTTGCTGTACAAAAGCAGTCACAAAAGCCTTCCTTATTCTTAATGTGATTGAGCGTATTTTCAATAGTGCACCCAAGGTTTTGTTTAGTGTCAGCTCTTTGGAAGCACAGGGAGGCAAACCGAGGTCCCAGTCACTATCTGGAGGGAAGGAAATAGAACCCAGCTACCCAGGGCTCTGAGCCAGGCCAGTGTGAAGTCTGCCCTGGGAAGTTATTTTCTTGGCTGATTTGATTTTATTTCACATTCACAAGCACTCTTAAAAGTGGCTACTTTTCATCCGAAATAGGCTTTTTATATTTTTGGCTATACCTTATCCTGTATTAACGCACAATCCTCTTATCTCTCCCAAAGGCCTCTCTCCTCCCCCTTTCTCTGAGTCACAAGTTCCTGTGGTGCCATTTTGCTGGCTCTGGTGACATAAGCTGCTCCAGCATGGTGAGGGCTTATACTCCTGAGGTTTTAGGGTTGTGTTGAATGCACTGATTCAGAATGGTCTGTTATAAGGAGTTAATTCCTATTCAAGAAAATTCACTCCAGAATTTATTGAGTGTACCATATCCCAGGCACCACAATAGGTGCAAGAAATACAGTGAGCAAAACAATGATAAATCATAATTAAGTAGCTCTACAGTGACCTATTTAATGTCCTAATAGGTCACTGTAGAGCTACTCAATTATGATTTATCTATGAGCTATAAAATATAACCAGAAAAGTTATTAGTTGGGATCAGGGAAGTGACATCTGAGCTGAACTCCTGAAGAGTAAGAAAGACAAGGGTAGGGAGGGAACCTGGCAAATATTCCACACAGAAGGAACAGAGGGCCAAAGACTCTGAGGAGCAGTCATGGAGGTTAGAGAACAGAGAGACTAGAATGGCAGCCAGGGTGAGGCTGACCTGGTGGGTCGGGACTCTATCCTGAGGGAAACAGCCAGGGACAAGAAGGAGGGATCAGAAGATATTCTCTTGCTGGAGTACAGATAAGTGCTGCCAGAGTGCAGGGCGTCCAGAGGGAGTACCGAGCAAGTAGGAGGTTAGTTGAGGTGAGAGGGAAGGAAGCCCTGAGCAGAGTGGGGACTCTGCAGATGGAGCAAGGTATGTGGTGCACAGATGCCAGTTGCATTGGAAGGTAAAAACATGAAGTTGTGTATAGTCCTGCACAGTGGAGCCAGCATCGTGGTCAGCAGTGGATCTCCTAGGATGTGCCATTAGATCACAATGGAACTCCAAAATTATGGTCACTCAACAGACATAGCTCTCATAAGCACGTGCTCAGGTGTATGGTGGTACTGGTGAAAATAAACCTGCCTGCTACATGTGTGTAGAGTCATAGCACATACAATCACGTGCAGTATATAACACTCAATAGTAACTATCTATTACCAATTATATACACTATATACTTAACATTATTTTACAGTGCATTCTTTCGACTTATAAAAATGTTTAAAATAGTTTGCTGTGTCACCATCACAGCCTCCTACACCTCACACTCATGTATCTTGATTGCATCTAAAGGCCACACTGAGTGACCGACTTTCTACTTAGAAGAATACTCTGTGATGTTCACACAATGATGAAACTGCCTAATAACCCAGGGCCCAGAACTTATCTCTGTTTTTAAGTGGTGTATGACTATAATTATCACCAAGACACAGCATTTAATGCTTATATTAAGATGACATCATTAACATGAGGGGTCATTTAAAAGATGTTTGTGTTGAAGAAGAGGAGGAGGAGGAAGAAAAGAAGAAGAACAACAACAGCAAGAAGAAAAAAAAGGACAATAACAACAACAGCTAGAAGAACAACAACAACTACTACTACTACAACAACAACAACTGAAATTCTCCTAGGTCAAGGCTGGGTCCTGTCCTAAGCATGTTACATGTATTGAATTTAAGAAAGCACTCAAGACCTATTCAAACTCATCAGAAATTAGAGAAATGCAAGTTAGAGAAACATTGGACAACTGTCACACTGGCTGTTAGTTACAGGGTGAACAAGCCAACTGTTGCCAGGGTTTGTGCATTAAGACTGCTGTCACCTGGCTGGTGGGGTGGTCCGCATAGGGTGGTCAAGCAAATGCACATAGGCACCCCTGTGATCTAGAAACCTGGCTCTGGATTTGTGTCTCATGAAACAACAACTCAGGTCTATCCAGGGACTGACTCATATGAGGGCCAAGGGGCCATTATGGCTGCGGGGGACAGGAAGTGTAGTTGTATCCTGGAGATGGAAATCATGGAGCACCACACAAAAGGCAGGGGCGAGAGATCAGTTGTATATACAGCAATGTGAAAGAAAACAAAATGCACTTATCATGCCACTAGCAAAAATTTACAAAATAAAGATATGCACACAAACACTAT
>PVKN010018245.1:0-16926 GCA_004027915.1 Capromys pilorides
TTCCTTCTCCTCCTCCTCTTCCTTCTCCTCCTCCTCTTCTTTTCTGAACACTAATACCTCTTGCACACTGGTTTTGGAATTCTGAGACATGTCTTAACACAGAGACCTAATTCTGTAGATCACTAAGGTTGGAAATTTGGACTCAGAATGAAGCTCCGAAATGAGCTTGGTTATTTCAGGCGTGCTACCTGAGGGAAATCACTGGCTCATTGTTGGTGTGAACAATGAACCCAGTGTTCCCGTGCGTGGGAGAGGGGCACTGAGCAGCCGGGAAGCTGATCGCCAGCTTCAGCAGAAGCCCTGGAAGACACTACCTCCTCTCCAGAAGGAATCCAGACCCCTGGATATGCTTCCATGGGCAGGTGGACAGCGGCAAGGCTCTGGGCTGCTCTGCCTTGCACTGGACAGCCCTGCGGCCAAAGCACAGCCAACTGGTGCCCAACCCCGAATGACAGGGCCCTGACAACTGAGGACCGCCTTGCCTAGAGGTAACCACCTCTCTGATATCCTAGCCGCAGGGACTGAGTTGGCCTGGCCTTGAGTTTCCCATCAAAGGACGACATTTGCCTTTCTGAGGCTGAATTCTTTCTCAAAATGATGTCTGCGAGCTCGATCCAGGTAGCTCTAACTCACTCTCATGGTTTGCAGGCAGGCCTCCGTACGGATTAGCACAATGTGCTTTTCCAGGTTGCTTGTGGCGTACATTCTGGTTGTTGCTAATTTGGAGCTATTGTAAACACTGCTGTAAATATTTTATCTTTTCGTACCTAGGGGTGTGAATTTCTGTCGCATCTATACTTCGAGGTACAATTACTTGTTCATAGGGATGTGCTTTCAATTTTAAGTTTCCATTTTTGAGTTATGACTCTTTGATTTCTATCCTAGTACACAGAAGCTCACTGGTTCATTTGTTAGGTTTAATGAAGATCCAGTTGAATAATGGCTCCAGAAACAAGATTCAGAGTTCTGAACTCTACAGTGATTTACCAGGGATGCACCAGGATCTTCAGAAAGCCAGAAACCCGGTGGTGTACTTTACGAGTCCAGTCTGGCATGCAGTGCTGGGGACCCAGCCAGCCAGGATGCCCACCGGGCCCGGCGCCCAGTGGCAGATGACCCCTGCCACTGAAAGTTCATTGATTTCTCCTCCATGAAGCTTCTGAGGTGATCACCCCAGCCAAACTCAACAATCCCAGGAGCTTAATAAGGAAAGCTATATTCTCCCATCTGAAATGAAAGGACCATAATAATCTTTTTCTTCCATAATTCTCACAATGGGAAAGGGTTGTTAATGAACCATTTATCTGACTTGTATATAAGAAAGCCAGGAAATGGTCAAAAAACCCGAGAAGATTCCTCCACAGGATGCAACTTGTGGCTGATTGCAGCTACGCTTGCTTTCTGGGGCTTTTGCCTCAGAAGGGACAGAGCTTTCTCAGGTCACCAATAATGTTTCCCCTCTGCATCCACATGGAGAGGGCGGACAGAATAAAATGGACAGGCATCTCATTCTACTCTCTTGAGCCTGCCCCCAAAGTCCCTGTCATGGTTTGCGGCTAGTTGTCCCCCAGTGTCATGCAGTCATGGGGTGGTGACTTCTAGAGTTTGAGATTATCTCCTGATCCACTGGGATTATAGGTTTTAGTAGCGCTGGGATTATGGGTGAGAGTGCTACGCCCAACCTGGGGCAGAGAGCCTGAATGCAATATAAGAGAGACAGAGACAGGCTTTCTCTCTGTTGCCATTGTTGCTGTTCCGCCACTATGAACTGCTGCTCTCTGCCCTATGCCACTCTGCCTTGAAGCCAGCTCATTATGGACTGGAACCTCCAGTAACTGTGAGCTGAATAAACCTTTCCTTCCTTCATTTTGGGTGTAGGGTATTTGTCCCAGCAATGAGAGAAGATAACTGAGACAATCCCAAACCAGTGATTAAAGGGAAAGGGGAAAGCACCATTCTTACAAATCAAAGAAATGGATAAATTTCTTGCATCTGATGGTAGAGCCCAAGCCCTGACCCCATAGGCCTGGACAGAGACCCAGTGAGCCCACGCAGGATGGAAGGTCCCTCCAAAGCCCTGCTGGAAAATATATTGTCCACAGCACTGAAGTGAAGATGCAGCCAGCCACAGAAACAATAAACAATGACCACCCAGGGAATAGGGAGATGGCCCACCCAACAGCCCATCTGTTGCCTCACAGTGTATTTTAGAGCCTGCCAGAGGGGGAAGCAACTGCTCCCTCTGAGAACAGAACCATAAACAGCAAACAAAGTGTTCCAATGCACAAGGAAGCACTAAAAGAAAGAAACATTTGACAATGTACTGGGAACCAGAAGAAACACATGTGGTGAAATGCCTGTGATGAAGCCAGGGAGAGACTTGGAGGTGAGTACCAGGGAGGAAGGGCCCTAACATAACAGGAAGAAGCAGAGCTGTGTCCAAGACGCAAGCTTCTCTCTTCTAAGGATGAGACTCAGGACTCCTGCTCTACCCCGGAGTACCACCCTACAAGATTTCACCAACCTTTAAATCTGCCAAGTGGAGAAGCCATTCAAGGAAGGCGGCACTACAACACCAGCTTGATAGCAAAATAAGATTTTCTGAACACAAACACCACTATAAAAGCATTTATAAAGTTCCACTACCAAAACTCATGTGGTATTCAGTCACTTAAGTATGTAACTACAGAAAGAAGTCCTCATGGACAGTAATTATAGGACAGGCTATAAAGGTTATTTCCAGGGGTATTTTAAAATAAGTCTAGTGATACCAAATATTTGTGAGGACACCAGGAAACAGGCCTCTGGATGCCCGTGGGTGGGAGCATGGAACCAGAAGGGGAAGCAACTGCTCCAGCTGTGCTGGACATGAGAGTTTCTCACAAACTGTAGCCTATGCTTCATCTCTCCTAGCAGCTATGGCTTATTCTGTTTATTCTGGGAAAACAAAAAAGCCCATCTACTGAGAATCCTATTCCGGAGTGTTCTGGAGGTGTTGTCTGTGACAGCTCAGAATTGTAAATGAGCCACGTGGGGTGGTACATCCTTGCAATCCCAGCACTCTGGGAGACTGAGGCAGGAGGACTGAAAGTTCAAGTTCAACCTGGCCAATTTAGCAAGACCCTGTCACAAAATGAATTTTTAGAAAGGGAGATAGAGCTGGACATGTAGGCCCTTGGTGTGAAGGCTTTGGGTTCAACCCTAAGCACTGACAAATAAATATGAAATAAATAAATGCTATGAATAAGCCAAGTATCCACCAAGAGCCGACTGCTTGGTGGTACAGATGCCCGTGGAATCTGATTCAGCCGTAAAAAGGAGCGAAACACCGAACACGACTCAGGTGGGCTGTAGGGGACTGTGCTGAGTGAAACCAACAGTATCAAAAGGTTACACAATGCCTGCCGCTGTATCTCTGTATTTTTATTATAGATATATGCTATTTTAAGTCCTAAATAAGCAATGAGCAAAAGCAAACAAATGAACCACCAAGCAAAGAGCACCTTTGACCCTGAGGAGGTCGCTGTCCACTGTGATGCCAGGAGTAAACAAAGGCTTCCAGCAGGTCGAAGTCCCCGAGCACAGGGCAGGAAGAGGCTGCCCCACCCGCCCCGAGCACTGACGCTGCCCAGGCTGGGGAAGACTTGGCGGGACTTTGGAAAACACCCATTTCTTGGTAATTTTATGAGTCCTGGCTGGAAAAGCACATAAAGACAAACGCTGTTTCCAGTCCGGCTTCCCACTTTGAAGTCCACTTTGGTTAGTTTTAATGACTTCTTGACCCAACTTTGGAAAGTCGAGAGCCGCAGGTGGGAAACGTGGGGTCCTGGTCTTCTATGTTAATGAAAAGCTGTGAGAGGTGGAGCCTCGCCTAGGCAAGACACTCCATGAGTGCATTTCCATCATTTCGGTGGTAGTTTTCTTGGTAGCTCCAAAGAAGAAGACACTAAGGCAAGTTCTGCAGGCCACTGGCCACGTTGGCCTTCATTTGCATTTAAAGTACAGAAGGGCTTATAGATGTTTGACTTTCATAATTAGTTAGAAACTTTTCTAATCATGTAGGACCAGGTATTAATTTGTTTCCTTATCTGAATCCCTGAGTATACATACAACTCATACATTCTACTCTGGACCTGATGTAGCAAGAGTCCATAATCAACATCTACCATCAAATCTATGTTCAATATTTGTACAGTCAACTGTGCACATTGCCATCTATTTACAAGGCTCAGCTGTGTGACAGTATAATTAGCCATCATAAACTTATGGAGCTGGACACCAGGAGTCCAGTCTTGCCCCCAACCCCGGCCCTCCTGACATATGGCCACTTGGAACCAGCCTAGAGCTCCCCACAGTCCAAACAGAAAGACATCACAGACTCAGTTTCCTATCTTTAGAGG
Source organism: Capromys pilorides (assembly GCA_004027915.1). Classification (NCBI taxonomy): domain Eukaryota; kingdom Metazoa; phylum Chordata; class Mammalia; order Rodentia; family Capromyidae; genus Capromys; species Capromys pilorides. Next base: position 4,401 of record PVKN010018245.1, read on the forward strand.
CAACCTGGCATGGTTTGCACTAATCGCGCTTGGGTTCCAGAAGGCTCTTTAGCATACTAAGGACCTCAGGCATGTGCAGTCCCCTCTGCGCAGGCAGCAGAGGGAAGCAGGTGGAGATTCTGTTGAGGGATGAAGAATAAACACTAGGTCTGGAGCCAGTGCCCCCATGATGCCAGCCCCAAGCCAGAAACAGACTGTGGGTTGCGGCCACCACAAGCCCTCGCCTGGGGAGTCTGCAGGTCTTCCCTCTGCACCATAACCATTGCCACACACTCCCCTCTGGCCTCAGAAAAACAGCCTGGCTTCCTGGGCTGCAGGGAGTCACATGGTAAGTGCCCAGCAAGGCATGTGAGTGCTAGGGAGAGGTATGGGAGTACATGGACACATTTCTGCTCAGTGGCATTGCCACAACACCCATGTGCTGACTTCTCCAGGGCCCCTGTTCCACCCAATAGCCACTGCTAGACCAGCTTGGAGCCGCTGCTCCGCACAGTCAGATATAACTCGGTTGTCCTCAAGGGTCTGCAGCCACACATGGCTCCTAGGGTACTCAGTGCCATCTTAACAATGAAACGTGGCCCAAGCCACTTCCATAAGCTGATAATCCACATGCAAGGTACAACTGCACAGTTGCTGCATCCCACATAAAGGAGATGTCATCTCAAGAGACCAGATGTGACGGTGCTCGCAAAGCTCCCGTCTGAATCTGTGTCACACGCCTGAGTATAGCTTATGAAAACCTTGTGTTGAGCCTTCTGCGCGTGGATGTAAGCACATCTGTCTGGGCTTCGGAATTTATGTGCTTCTATTTTATTTTTTATAGTTTTGAAAAATAGAGAAGGTGAAGAGGAAACAGGAACCCATCCCACCCTCAGTGGCGGAGTGTTAACCAGCCTTTTATACAAATTCCATTAAAATAATTTGCCATTCGTTCCTAAAGAAACAACTTTTGGTTTTAACATTACAAGTGACTGCAGACAGAAGGACTTGAAGTTTTGCCAAGACTCAGAGCTGCTCTAAGATGGCAATGAATGGGCCGCTCATGACATCAAGAAGATGACTCAGACCTCCGGCTCCAACAGCTCTGCCGTGGGAAACCAGAGCTCTGGAGGGAAGGAAGATACTCCTCACATCACTGCTCAGAAGAAAAGGCAGGGACCAGGCAGGCTGCCTAAATAGCTCAGCGTATGGTCATGGCTTAGATCTTCAAGGTCCTAAAAGCATGCGTGCAGATGCACACGCACACACACACACACACACACCCCACAAACAAAGTGCAACAAACACCTGTGGAGGACCACCTGGGCAATGGCTTGAAGAGCAAGGCTGATCTCATTTTGGCTGAGCTGCCCCCGTGTCTGTCATTCACTTGCACAGAGCTGCCAGCACTTTTTCCTTATTCCTTCAGTGGTTTTGAGCACCTCTAACAAAGGTGCTGATCTTGCCTTTGATGGTGGCAGGTGTGTTCCCCTGGATGCCCCACCCATGGTTCCCTTGCATGAGCTGGCACAGGTGGGACGATGAGCCAGGGCTCCATGCTGTCACTGTGGGGTGGGTTCCCACCTTGATATAGAGGCGATGACTTCCTGAGGCTTGAAGGAGTACACCTCAGCGCTGAAGCACCGACCCCATACATTAGATGCTGTTTCAGCTGTGTCTGTGTTGTACAGATTGCTCTCTGCACATCCTTCTCTCTGCGTTCACATGCTCCCCGCCATACTTGTAGTCATCCATCTTCAAACCACTCCTTTCTTCATGAACAAATAAAACCTGGGTTCAACCTTGGGTTGAGGCCCTTGCTCCTGATAGCCATCATCATGGCTGGCCTTAGCACCCCTTGGCTCCCCATAGCTACCAATAAGCCTTAGTGTCTTTATTCTTGCCGTGGGTTGCCCTGGAAGTGGTAGGTAGGAAATAACCTCACTAGAATCCCAATAACTTTTCATGGGATTACAAATATAAACTCCCTGAGGTGCAAGGAGACTGGGAAGGGCTCTCTCTAAAAATTCACACATGAAGTCTTGAGCAGAGAATCCACACTGCCAGTGGTGGGCACAGCATGACCTCTCCTCTCAGGCATCACTGAGCAGGCACATGCCGTGCTCCTGGAGAGGTGGCAGCTTCACACAAGAACTCAGTGGCCTGCCGCCCACTGCTGCCCCACCCACTGCTGCCCATGCCGCCTCTCCACACAGCCCTAGTGCCGCTCTTGCTGCCAGGGAGCCCTGTGCATGTCTCTCCTCCCCAAGGACCAAGCCAGCCCTCAACAGGACTCTGCTCTGCTCCCCTGTACTTAGGAGATGCCAGCATGCATTTCTGCAGGACCCAGTCCACTGTACTGCTCTTGTTTCTTCTGCGAATTCCTGCACCCAGCAGACTCCAGACCCGACTAACATTCATGAAGGACTGTTGCATGAATGAGAGACAGCACACGGGGCGCTGATGCTTCTTGAAGCACAGGGTGTTAGGTTCCACCACAGGGCGCTCACAGATGCAGCACCCTCCAGGCTCCGGGCCGAGAGACACCGCAGGAGTGCTGGGGATGCAGAGAGGCCACTGAGTTCCTGTGTGAAGCTGATGGGGGTTCCTGCCTGGGCGCCACAGAGGCAAAAGTGTAAGCGACCCATGTGTACAGTGGGGCAGCCCGGGCCTCCTTCTGCCAGCGCCACGGAGGAGCTGCTTGGCCCCCACAGCCCACCCACGTGGCCGACGTTCCACCCACCGTCCTCTCTGACATCCTGGAAGGGCAGCTGCTGCCCAGAGGCTGCCTGCTCTGAGCATTTTCCCACCAGGAAACCAGGAACACGGCGCTCCCCGTGTGGCTTCGGACACGAAAAAGACCTGAAGGTTGATCTTCGGTTCTAGCCAGGGTGGTCAAAGGCCGAGAGCTAAAGATAGAAGAGCTAGAGCTGGCTTCACTTGAGATTCCCAGGGAGAAAAGTGTGGATAGGAACCCATGTAAATAACAAAAGGGGAACGTTCAAGCCAAGAGAGGGCTTAATGATACTTTTGTTGCTAGAAAAAACTAAGTCCATTTCCCAGTTTCTCTCTCTATGCCAAAATTCTAGCAAATCACTTCAGCTGCTGAGGTTTCTAAGTATAGAGTAGTTCTCTCCCCAAACCCTGATATTTCCTCAGTTCTGTAAATAAATGTTTTCATAGTTTCTTCTCATGTTACCATGGTGGACTATGAAATTCAAGCTAGCCCCTAAGTTACAATATTTCTGAGAAGCCTGTAAAACTGGGTTGCTGCTTTTGGCTCAGAATTTTCTATGAGAAAAGTAATTTTGGGCATCCAAATTGAATACCTATTGCAAATTATTAAGGATGGAGGGAGAACCTTGCTTACATTCAATAAAGTGCTCAGGATACCTGACCTGTCTAGTATGCTCTTTGGACCAAAAAAGAAACTCACTTGGTGATGAAGCACAGCAACTTTTAAGATAGTGTTTACTCTGCTGATCTAATTTAATAATACTTATAAAAATATAAAAACACAGAATATAAAAACCTCCATCATCCTGGTATAATCGGCATGTACAGAATGCATCTGTTTCTAGCTTTTCCCTATGTTAAAAGCATCTTGTTTTCAGAGTTGGCCTCTCTGTCTGTGACTTATATTTGGATTATAAATGAATGGCTGCCCCTTTGATAATGAAGGCAAAAGTACCACCAACAATGCCCACTTGAAAACATCGTCCTGTCTCTTGTTCCCCATCTCTCACCAGAAAAGGAATTGCAGGAGATGAAGCCGTGCCTCACCGCGCAGACTCTGCCGCATCACTGTGTGCACATTGGGCTGCCCTTCAGGGGCCTCTGCAGGTTGACAGTGGTGAGACTGGGCCAGCAAAGACCTCGAGCACCACTCAGCAGTGCCGCCGGGCAGAAGAGCCGATGGCGTGCAAGTCCCCTTCAAATTGAGGCTGAAGGGAGTCACTCACAGCCATACAGAGAATCTGTTTCAGGGTCAGCCACCACCACAGCGCTGGCCTCTGCTCTCTGGCTTTTGCAAACACCCCACCCTTCATTGGTCACTACCAGGCTCATACCTGAGGGCCCTGTGAGAGCACAGCTGCTGAGGCCCGGTCTCAGCTCTGTGACATGTTAGCTCTGTGGGACCGATGACAGTGACCCGTGGGGTGCTTGCCTGGCACAGACCAGATCCTGGGTGCTGTGAAAAATATGATGCACAAGGTAAAATTCTATTTTCATCTGTCTTGAAGTCCCACATGGTTCCTGCTGGACAGATGCAAACTTATTCTGTAGTTCTCTTGAGCCCTCTTACAAGCCAGGTTCTCTGTTTTCTCCAGAAAAAAATATACTCTAAAACTTTACTAAAGGACTAAGAATATTTTGAGGGTAAGAACCAAATCATCCTGAGATCTAATCAGGTTCTCTAGTTCTGTCTCTGCAGCAGGCCCAGCTCAGGCAAGCAGGAGCAGCAGGGTACGCCCGAGGCAGAGGACACCACTCAGAGTCGCCAGGGCTCCCCTGTATGGGCAGTGTGGACACTGAGGGCAGGGACACAGCAACTCTTCTGCAGGGCAGAAAACCAATGCAGGACTTTCTTCTCCCTACCAGCCTCCCCATGGCCAAAGCCTCCCTGCACAATGGGAAGGGTCATTTTAGTTCCAATTGTGTAAACTCTGGGAGACAAGTAGAAAGAATGCCCTGCTTCTGTTTCTCTCCTAGCAACCTCCAAGCTCAGGTGCAAATAAATGGAAATAGCCTCTGAGTTCTGGAGGATTTCTCCCAAGCAGCCTCGACTTGGCTGGGGATGAGACCCGTGGGCCTCCCTCTTTCCACCCTGCTGCCTGTGATTCCTTGTGAACCTCCAAAGTGGTGCACTCCTCTGTCAGGAGGAAGCAGGACATCTTCTCACATGGGCCAGGTGGCTGCCACTGCGGTGAGATGGAAAACCACAGCATCAGATAGGGAACTGGTCTGTCTGTTTGCTCAGGGCCCTCCCAGGCCAACAGTTAATCTCAGGTGCACAAAGATGCTGCAGATTCAACTGGCCACCTAATTTGCTCAGGCAGTGTGCGTCATAATTGCCTGGGTTTGTGCAGCGATACCTCACTGCCCAGAGTCACTGACCGCAGCCTCATTTGCCCAGAACTTAGCCAACAACCCAGGAGCCAAATGGCCCCTGAGCAGTAGAATGGGTCCGTGCAAGGTTCAGGCTCCCAAGCTTAGGTGTCACTTGCGGGAGAGGCCAGGCTCAAAGCCAATGTCATCTTCATCTTTGTGGAATTCCAACCAGCGTGACTGTAAGATTTGTCAGCTCACAGATAGGTTGGCAGTAGCAAGTGTTCAAAGGCGGTGCCCTGATCTGTACCCAGGAGATGTGCAGGAAAAGAGGACACTAGTGTTCACAGCACACAGGGACCTAGGGAGGTTCAGTCAAGGGGTGAAGACATACTGCACCCCACCACGTTTCCGGGAGCCTCCGCATTCCCACCCCGTCTACCAGCTCGGTGACGCCAGGGCAGATCAGTGTGGTCAGCCCTCCCTGCCTTCCCTAGCAATGCACACACCAAATTGTCCTGAAATCTGGCTCTCTGGCTGTGCCTGAGCCAGCGTTGGTGGACACGGTGCCCCACAGTGTGTGTATTTCCTTCCCAGCACCCTTCCCGGTGCATGACCCTATTAGGAATGACTTTTCCTTTCAGTGCGTATCTCCACCTCCTGTACCTATGCTGACCACCACGTGGCTAAGAGCCACTTCCTCCCTGTCCAGGCCTAGGCGCTTGAGACACAAGCTGGCCGGATCGAGAAGTGTTGCCAAGGAAGCATTTCCATCCCTTCAGTGCAATGTAGCACTTCAGAGCACCTCTGTTTTTCGGACCTCTCAGAGGTCAGCTGCCTCTGAAGAGTGAGGAACCAGGAAGCGGCAGCCATGACCTGGGCTGGTCCCCCCTAGGTCCAGGTGCACAGCTTGTGGAGCTACACGTGGACCTGCTCAGCAGTTGTGTCGCAGTGTGTGGCTCTGCAAAGGGCCCCGCCAGGCATTCAGATCCTCAGCAGGGGCCTGGAGCTCACCCTGGACCTCCTGTGCAGTGTGAAGACAGAAGGCCCCCGAGGTCTGCAGCTCCCAGCAGGCACTGAGCAGTGGGCCGTAGCCTGTGTGTCACCACCACAGAGTCTCAGCTGGACAGCAGGCCCGGACAACCCAGCATCCGCTGAAAGCTCTTGGTCTGCACCTCTGGCCTCTGCCCCATAATCCCAAGCCCCGCCTCGTAGTCACGCATCGTATCATCTGCTTCAGCAAGTAGTGTTTCCAGCAGCTATGTTACAGAATATCCTCTACTCTGGCTTTCTGGTTCTTGCCCCATTGTCATCTTGTCTTACAGGATGGTCTCTCTGCCATTCCCTTTCAACTCTGAGTCTCTGCCACCCTTTGACCCACACAAGCTGAAGAAAGATGGAACTCCCCACTGGAGATCAGCACAGGGTCCCCCGGACTTCAGGAAGACTCAGGACAGGATGAGATGGATATCTGGCTGCCGCTTCCCTCCGCCTATGCCCTGCCCTGTGCAGGGCTGGAGGGTAAACACCCACTGCCTTTCGGACCAGGGTGGGTTCTCTGCCCCCCTCCCCCGGGGGCCTTGTGTTCTCTGGAGAGGAGGTATGCACTCCCTTCCGCATTTTTAGGCAGATGTCCCTGTGTCATTTGCTAGTGGAGCCTGAGCGGCTTTGCTGGTGTGACATGGTGTGCACGACCCACTCCCCACCCCACAGGGCAGCAGGGACAAGGCCGTGACCCAGGCATCCACCTCCTCAGCAGTAGTCACAGCAGCTCTGGGAGGCCCTGCCTCTGTTTCCCCCCAGAACCTGGGTCAGTGTAGCCGCACCGCAGGAGGGGGTTGCCTGTGTGCCCTTCAAGTGCCCTTTGACCACAAACACCCTGATAAAGGATCTGTTCATGTTCCAAGAGGAGGAAAGTACGTCTCCGTGCTCCATAGGAAGCTGGGCCAATATGCTCGCTTCCTGGGAGGGCACGAGAGGAGGAGGAAGGTGACAGGTACTTAGGAAGCACTACGGCATAAGCCAGACCCAAATCCTCACAAAGACACTGAGGGCGACGTGGAAATCGGGCGGCTTTTCAGACAGGACTCAAGCCTGAGGTATTTATTTTACTTTGATATCGTGTCTACAGCCCAGGACCTTCTGAGGTAATAGGCACTAAGCTGCGCCCCTACCCTTTTCACTTTTTATGTCGAGAAAGCGTCTTGCTGAGTCACTAGCTGGGCGGCCTGGGCTGGACTCTAATGCAGCCCCCCAGAGTGCTGGGGTCACAGTGTGTGCCCTCACGCCTGGCTCCCGGCAGATGCTATAAGGCTTGGATGCGCAAATGCTCAATGCTCTTCACCTGAGGAGGAGCTCCTGTGTCGCCTGAGACACCAGACCAGCCAGAAAGGAGAGCTGTGCTCCAAAGAGGCCAAGGAGGCCACAGAGCAGGCATGGCGCACTGGCGTTGCTGTCTCTGAGACTCAGAAGGGGACCCCGGGCCCGAGGGGCAGGCGCAGAGTCATGAAGCCAGAGCAGAAGGCAGGGTGTGAGCAGCCAGGATCCTTGTCACCTTCGCTGATGGCATCTGCCTCCAGCCCGGAACTCCACCCAGCAGCTCTCACCACGGCCACCAGGGGTGTCACAGCGCGATGCTTCCTCTCCATCCTGCAGGGCTCCTTCCTGCTCGCCCTGGGCAGCGCTGCTCTGCTATCGTGACTGCTCTTGCTCAGCTCCACTTCTCTGTCAGCTCAGGAGTGGACACGGGGCTCCAAGGTCAAGCAGAGGAGCCTCATGTTGTGCTCCTCAGCCCTCCCTTTCCCTAACCCTCCCTCCTTCCCTTCCTTCCCTCTATCCCCTAGCCCTCCTCCCTTCCAGCCCTCCCTCCGCTCCCCTCCTTCCCTCTCTCCCCTAGCCCTCCTCCCTCCCAGCCTTCCCTCCGCTCCCCTCCTTCCCCTGCCTCTCACTGCTTCTTCTCTTCCCCTCTCTTTTGTCATTCTTTCTTTCTTTCCTTCTTTCTATAAATTCGTCCATTTCCATGAGTTTAAATAACACAAACAGGTTGATGACTCTCCAAACCTTTATTTTCCCATCTTACCTGATGATATTTTGAGCTTCAGATTTGATTCTCCAACTGCCTACTTGGCATCATTAAAAATAATTTAACCACTTCAAACACAAGCTCATCACCTAGAACCCACCGTTTTTCAATAGCTCAAGTGAAGGACAAGCCCATGCGCACATGGGAAGCTTAGCACCCATCTTTGTGTCTCCCTCAAGCCTCACGGGGACGCCAGTTCCGAACCCCCAGTGTCTCTGGCCCTTCAGACTCCATTCAGGTGGAGAAGCTGTCTTTGTTGTGTTCCTTTCCAGAGCCCTCCAGAGCCCGGGTCTCCTCTCCCGCTCTTCACGCTGCCCCAGAGGTGTCTTTTAATGTGATCTCCTTGCCCTCCTAAATGCAGAATGAAGCGCCAAGTTTTTTCAAGGTCCTCTTGCTCCTGCAGTCTGACTTCCACCTGGTTTCTAGGCTGTCTCCACTCGGGGTACAGAGCACACCTGCCCTGAGTTCAGCCCCCCTCTGCTTTGCCACCTGCTTTATCCTTGGTTTTCAACTCACATGGACTGGTCTCGGGGCTCCCAAACACCCCGCAGTTTTCATCACCCTGACACACACTCACCCCCGTGTGTGAGAAGCGGGCTCCAGGTCCTCCTCCATGTGCCTGGGTAGGGTTTCCCTTTCTCTGTGAGCTCTGGGCTCCAGAAGGCTGAGGGCCACGGACTGCTCATGGCCACATCACTGGGGTGGGACAGGCTGTGCCTGGAAGTGATTCATGAGTATTTGTCAAGAAGGTGAGGAGAAGAGAAGGAGGGGGTGGGGGCGTCCCAAGGGCCAAGGGGCTGGGGGCACCCATGGCCCATGCATGCCGGGCTGGGGAAGGCTGGGCCCAGGCTCACAGTGAGGGGGACTTGGTGTTGCCCGTGGAGACAGAATGCCATCTCTTTATGAGGCAATAAGTGCCTAGCTTCGTCTTAGACTTGTCTGGCTTTACAAAGCTGTTATTGCTAACACATTTTTATTGTTGTAATTGTTGCTATTTTGGTTAGTTGTGTTATTTGCTAATGAACTTTCAATTTGGAATACAAAACACATTTCCATGGTAGAAAGTACAATGAACTCCAGTTTAAATTTGAGCCAGAGAGGCGATGCAACGCGGCCCAGGGGCAAGCCAGAACTCACAGAATGGAAAGCAGCTTCAGGAGCCGTGCAGCTGGGCCAGCCGTGGCAGGTCTCCCTGGCCCGCCTCTGGCTTTCCCTTCTGCAGCAAGAGGGAGTGCTGCAAGGCAAAGCCAGTCAGCCCAAGATCTGGGATTGACCCAGAGTCCAGCCTGTCCTCTGGTCCCAGCATGCACGAGTACAGCTCGGCTGCCCCGCCTTGGCAGTGTGACTGGCTGGGCACTGACACACCTGGCTGCAGAGCGGCCACCCTGGGCAAAAGGGCACAGCGCCCAAGTGATGAATCCCTGCTCATCAACTGCCCTGCACTAGGGCTGCCTAGAGATCCAACAGGAAGCACTGTTTCCTGGGAGCCCAGTTCATGAGAGCGTCCCCACTGGAGGAGTCTGCGCCTCCTCCCTCTTCCTCCCTGCACATAGGAAAGCTCCTGTGGACCAAGGGGAGGCCTGGAGACTGCAAAGGCCCAGGTGGCTTTGGAAAGTGCCGGCTGGGGCTGTCCTGGGCGTGGTGGCCCTTTGCCTTGCTACCCACACAGCTCCACCTTTGCCAACAGAACTGCTGAAGGCCAGGACTCAGTGCTAAGCACCCTGCCTGGTGGACACCAGACTGGAAATCCAGAGGACTCTCACAGCACTGAAATATGATTTTTCTTTGGATTTATTTTGTCAGCTATTTTAAAAATGTGCAATTATCCGGAGCTCACAGGCGCGGCAGGCAGGGCCTGATCTGGGCTGCACCTCCCGGTGCCACCCCACCTGCTCCCCCTGCCCCGGTCCCCTCCGTTGGCCTAGGAGGTTTGCACTTCTGGGACTTGTTTTGCTCTGCCTGTCTTGTGTCAGGGAGCGCCCTGGCCTTCTCTTCCATGTGTTCAGTACCTGGGATCCCGTTTCTCTCTTTTCTTAGGCTGAACTGGTAAGAAGCCTGAAAGATGGAACAAAAATAAAGGCCTGGGCCGTCCTCCTGGAGCTCACTGAGGAGGCGCAGGCCTGGAAATGCTCTAGTGAGCGCACTACATTTTGAGGCTGGGGCTCAATTCACATCTTAACATCTATATGAAAGAAATTATCAATGGGCCGATGATAGCTCTGCCTTAAAGGCCTGCCTAGCAAGTGCAAGGTCTTGAGTTTGATCCACATTACACTCCCTCCCAAAAAAGTCAGAAGAACAGCAGAACAGTTATGAATTTTCTAAAAGCCTAGGACTTGATTTAAAAAAAAAAAAACTTATTTGAAAATGTCATATGTCACTGCTGATTTTAAAATATATTTGATTTTAAAAATAACTTTTTTGGAGGGTATTGGGAATCCAACTCAGGACCTTGCCAGGCAGATACATAAGCCACTGAGCCGTAGCCCCAGCCCCCTAAAAATAACCTTTTTGTTGGTGCATAAAGTTGAATTTGTCATCTCAAAATAGATGGCTGGGACATTTTTATTATTGTTGTTTTACTCAAACCTTTTGTTTTGAGCCAGGGTCTCACTACATAGCCCGCTGGGCTTGAACTCAAGATCCTCCCGTCTCAGCCTGGGGAGCGCTAGGGTTACAGCCTGCAACAGCACCAAGCCCGGCTCTAATGCTGAATCTAGAATCCTACTCCTTGTCACACTTGTGGCCCTACGGGAGCAGCGCGAGTGGCTCTTGGGGGTTCCCAGAGGGTGTCAGAAAGCCCAGGTAGAGCCGGCATCGCCGTGCGTCTCATGCTCCTCCAGAGGTCTCCGGCCCAAGGGTGGACAACTCCAAATGTGCACGTGTCTGTGGAGATCTCGCCGCGGCCTCATTTGCTGGAGTAAGACAGGGCTTTAGGGCCGCTCACCTGACAGCTGTCAGCGCCGATGCGGCAAGCGGGCCACGCAGGCAAGCTGCTCTGTCAGTCATAGAAAGCAAAAAGTTAGGCATGGCTCACTTTCTGCCTCACAAGATGTCTGAGTCACCGTCCTTGCTGCTGAGACAAAACAACCCACGCCCACTGATTAGAAGAGGAGAGCTCACTCTCACAACGGGAAGAGTCGGTCCTTGCATGGCCGAAGGGGCTGGCGAGGGGGGCACTAACATGGAAGCATCCAGAAGCAGAGAGGAGGAAGAGGAGCAGAGAGGGAGACCACCGCTTCAGGTGGCCTGTGCCTGTGACCCCCCGACCCCACCCCCAGCACAGCACCTGTGCTCCAACCTGAGGACCTCTGCATGAGCTCCAGGGGCTGACAGAAATGGTGACAGGGTATGCAGTCCCGTATCCCAGTGATTCAGGAGTCTGAGGCCAGAGGATCACAAGTTTGGGGCGAGACTAGCAGGATCTAGCTCAAAAATAAAAAGGGTTGTGTGATATTAGCCCTGGACTCAATCTCCAATATTTCAAAGAGATAGATGGTAGGTAGGTAGGTAGGTAGGTAGGTAGATAGATAGATAGATAGACAGACAATAAGTGGGTAATAGGTAGATAATAGCTAGATAGATGATTGATTAATTGATTTAAAGATTTTCAAAACAGATACTGAAAGCGAAGCAGAAACTAAAGGAGATGCCTGGGAAATTATAATTAGTTGACCTTGTGCCAGTGATTAACCTGATATACCCTACACATTGGAAACACACAGTTAAATTTACTCTTATGAAAAAATTGACTTTTGTTGCCTTGCTGAGCATGTGGCAGTAGACACATCCCAGAGATGATGCTGACAGGCTAACACATGCTGAGGCCTGAGGCAGCGCCTCCTCAGCAAAGGCCCGGCACCGAGGTGCTGTCTCCTCAGCAGCAGTACCACTGCCTGCGTGCTGGAATGTTACTGTCCAGAATGGCAAGGTGTTATTTGTGCGTGCTCGTATTACAGATGTCGCCAGGAGGGACACGCGACACTGCTCTATTTTCCAAGTCACATGACCAGTTCATAAGCAATAAACTATTGTAGCTCCTTACATACAAGGTCAAGCCCAGGAGGGGGCTCAGATCCCAGAGGCCCTTGGAAGGTGGCTGGTCTCCTCCTTGTTTCATTTCGGGGGGTTTTTTGGTACTAGGAATCGAACTCAGGACCTTGTGCTTGTCAGGCAAGCGCTGAGCTGCCAAGCTGTATTCCTGGCCCTCGTCTCCTTCCTAGATTTAGTAATCATCACTTCCAGCTCCTGAAGATGTCACTGTCTGCATCACTGATGTGCTAAGTTCCAACTACCACTTGAACTTTTCTTCCTTTCTTTCTTTCTTTCTTTCTTTCTTTCTTTCTTTCTTTCATGTATTTGGTTGTTGCAGGGTCTCACTATGCAGCTTGGACTTATAGTGATCTTCCTGTTTTC
>PVKN010018246.1:0-16926 GCA_004027915.1 Capromys pilorides
TCTACCAACCTAGTTAGCTGTAGCAAGTGCCACAAGGCTGACCCAAGAAGGATCTATGAAGGTGAACAGACTCTTCTTTCTATCTGCTTAAAATAGCCATTCCCCAGTCCCAACAACTCCCTTGATCTTCTTCCTTCCAACTGAGTTGGCAGGCAAGTCCTTGCTTTAACCTCCCTCTCTCTTTATTTTCTAATCCGCCAGGAAATTAACACAGGTCTTGAGCTTCCACAAACACAGCCTTTTCCAGGCATCCTTTTTCATCTTTGATTCTACAATTGAAATAATAAGTAAAAGCAAACATTGTGATTTGTTGGCCATGGAATATATGAGTTCCAGGAGTATTTCTCTAAAGAAAAAAAAATTCTTTGAGGGAATTTCTACTATAATAATCACTCCCCTCTGCAAAAACTGAGCACTTAATCCCCCATCTGAAAGTCTCTAGCTTCCCAGTTTCTGTCTCTATTTATGTCCAGCATCTGGATGTCAGGTGTTGTCAAGGCCTAGGACACAGCAAGGAAGCTGAAAGACCCAACTTGATTTGCTGACCCCGCAGCAACAAGTGGGGGCCTGCACGCCATCTCCTGTATCAGCATCTTTCCCAGAACTTCATTTCAGAAATGCCTCCCTAGCAGCCACATTTCCCTGCCACCCTCCGGGTGTCCACTGTGCTACCTGGCTCCAGTTCTCCCCTGGGTCATCCCAGAAGGCAATGCCCTCATCTGGTTTCTTTCGAGCCCCTTTCCTTGTCTTGTATTGATGTATCCTTGCACATAATTGAAAATTAAAAAGAAAATAATCTGTTGTTTTCTTTACAAAGAGCATTTCCAAAATTAACAATGTACGATGCCTGTGACAAAAATAATTCATCTAACTTTGCAAGGATACAGCTTGGCAATAAACCTCTACAAGGTCATTTGAGTTTTTGTGTAAGATCTGAGGATACTGGACATTATCCAGTATCCTGGATAATTTATCCAAATCGTGGGATGCCAAAGAATGCAACCCCCCATGACAGCCTGGGTGAATGCAATCCAGAAAGGTTAGGAGAGGCTAGTAGAAGCCTGCAGGGAGTTGGGAGGCCACAGTCCCTGTGCCCCCCTGAGTGGGAATGGACCTGAGGCAGCACTATGCTTCTTGCTCAACAAGGAAATCCAGTTTCCATCCCTCGCTAGACTCAACAGATCCAAAAAATGTTATGATGAGTACAAAAGACTGTTTATATACTATAGATATTTATTTATTTGAAGTTCTTATGAAAGTAGGAAAAAATTTATGCTGGGAAAAAAATCCTATATTTGCCTTGTGAACACTGAAATTGACCAAGGATAGGGTTTGAGGGAATTTCTGGTGATGTTCTGACTTGTTAGGGATTTAGATTACATAGGGTGTGAATCATTTTTCAAAGCAAGTGAAGATATATTATGAAATCTGGGTATTTTACAGTGTGCACATTTACATCAAAAAATTACTTTCAGGCCATCCAGACAGCTCAGTGGACTAAAGTGCCTGCTTTGGGAGAGTACAGCAACCTGGGTTTGATCCCCAGCATGCCATACCAGCCCCGCCCACAGGGCACGCTAAGACAGTGACTGAGACTGGGCATGGTGGCCTGCGTCTGTAATCCCAGTGTTTGGGAGGCTGAAAACAGGAGAATCACTATGAGTCCAATCTATGTAGTGAGACCCTTTAGACCCTGTAGACCCTGTCCTAAATACATTTTAAAAAATTACTTTCAAAACCCAGGGAATTCCGGGAGCTCTGTGATTTGCTTAAGGAGACTAAATTTATTATAATATATATGAAAACTCGTTCCCATGAATGTTCTTGTAAATAACAAAGACCTTGGGAGTGAGTGATGAGGAGCTTCTGGTCATTCTTTTAGCAGCACACTGTAACAGGAGAACTCAGCAGTGGCATAGACCAGCTAGCTGTTTAGTAGAAAGAACCAGCGTAAGAGACAACCAAGCAGAGCCTCCTGGGATTGGGGCAGGCTGGACAGCTGGCAACACGCTGCCTCTTTCATAAGACCTCAGTTTGGGTAGAGCAAACTGTGGCCTAGTATATGTTCCAGGAATTTTTCAAAACCAGAGAGCACTGAGTTTGTGATTCATAGAGGCTAACAACTGATTCGCTACTACTGTCAGTACAGGTCGACCATTCCAAAGTTTAGGGAGAGGTGAGGGAAAAGGTGATCAAACAGAGCTCTGGGAAAACCACAGCCTTCCTGGCACCTGGGTAGACAGCCATTTGGGCAAGGCCATGTCCTCTCAAAAATGACAGTACAGCTCCCAGCAGCAGAAACATATTTCACTGGCATAGTTCACCCAAGTCACTAAATAAATAAACACGGAGATGACAACAACAAGCCTCAGAGGGGAGGATCAGTATCCAGAGTTTCTGCAATATTATTTCAAGCATCCAGTTTCCAATAAAACATCCTAAGAAACCAACAAGTGTAAACCAGAGATATGAAGAAGTAGGCAATGAAAGTTGTATTTGAAACAGTTCAAATAATACTTAGGGATCTTCAAAGCTGTTGTTACAAATACATTTTAAAATTAAAGTAATTCATGTTAAAGAGCTGAAAGTATGACCAATGACAAAATTTAAGCAACTAAGTATTACCAATAAAGAAATAGAAATTATAGAACAAAGCAAAACAAATTGAGATTCTGTAACTGAAAAACACATAATCTCTAAATACTAAAATTGTTCAAGGAGATTATGGGGCCACAGAGGAAAGGGACTGACAATATATAGTGTGCCTAAGGGGGGTCACCTAGAGAGAAAACATTCTCTTGGGTTTTCATGGAGAGCAAACTCATCAAGCAATGGATGCGACTCATCCAGATGGCTGACACTGACAACAGTTCTACAAAGCACTGTGCAGTTTCAAACTGAAAGCAAACTTCTAAAATGAACAGTAAATGAAATCTACAAAAAAAGGAATACTGTACAAGCAAATTTCTTCTTTCTTTCTTTCTTTCTTTCTTTCTTTCTTTCTTTTTTCAGGGTCTCACTATACAGCTTGGACTCATAGTGATCCTCCTGTTTCCTACCTCCCGAGTGCTGGGATTATAGGCACGCGCCACCGCACCCGGACTCCATAGCTAGCTCAGTGCACTTGAGAGCGGGGCTGGCACAGCAGGCGGGGCCAGGAATCAAACCCGCCCCCTGTGCTTCCCTAAGCAAGTGCTTAGTCCATTGAGCTATACCCCTGGCCCATCTTTCTTATTTTAAATAAGGTAAAGCTCATTAAAGTAAAACAATAGAGTGCAATTGTACCATGGGGCCAGTGACATATAAAATATATTTAACAGTAACTGCACCAAAGAGGTAGTATACAAAAGCCATACTTAAGTAAGAAAATAACACTTGATTGTAATGAAAATCAATGGGAAGAAATTAGGGGAACCAGAAATGATAAATAAAGGGATTAATAAAAAAAAAAATCTATAGTTATACACTTGCTATCATTCTTTCTCATCAACAAAAGATGTGAAATTATATCAAATGATAATAATGTATTTGCAACATCTATACATGTAGTTTGTGTAAAATAATAAAGCAAAAATAGAAAGAGGAAACAGAGCTAAGAGTGACATTTCTATAGCTCATTTGGTTTAAGCTAGTATAAATCCAAAGTATATCTTATACCCTGAGCAACTGCTTTAACAATAACATGCAATATATTAACTATTGTTATTATCCTGCTATGCTGTTACGAAATTTTTACATATTTTCCATAAAATTAAATTCCAAAAATAAATCCAAAGTAGATTTTAACAAATGAGCATGCATACCACATGGCCTAGAACAACAACTAAGAGAATAACACAAAAATAAGAGTTTAAAAATCATTTCAAGAGCCAGGCGTAGTGGCACACACCTATAATCCCAGCACTTGGGAGGCTGAAGCAGCAGGATCAGTGCAAGTTCGAGACCAGTCTGAGCTACAAAAGTGAGCTCAAAACCAGCATGAACAGCATGGCAAGATCCTGTCTCAAAAAGATAAAAAAAAAAAAATCATTTCAAGAGGGCTGGCCAAATAGCTCAGCTGATTAAAGTGCCTGCAAACAGGCACAGGGGCTAGGGGTCTGATCTCTGGGCCTGGCTGCTGTCTCTGTCCCCAGGGCATGCTGAGATGGCAATTGAAACTGGGCATGGTGGCACATGCCTGTAATCCCAGCTCTTGGGAGGCTGTAAACAGGCAGATCTCTACAAATCCAGTCTAGCAGTGAGAGCCTGAAAACCCTGTCGACCCTTCCAAAAAAAAAAAAAAATCATTTCAAGAAATTAATAGGTTACACTAGAAAACATATACTTGATCAAAAAACAAAGTGAAAAGAGGAACAAGAAATACAAGAGATATCAACAAATAAAGTGACAGATGCAATTCCAAATTCACCAATAATAAAATTAAACTTGAGTGGGTTAAAATGTCCAATAAAAAGGCATATATTGTCATGCCAGATTTAAAAAATAAGATTTGACTATATTCCAAAACAGGCACATTTTACTTTTTTTAAAATTTTTATTTATTTATTTATTTTACTTGTTTGCTTCTTTATTTATTTTGTGGCTGGCTCAGCCTTCCCTGGTGGTGGGGCTGGTGCAGCATGTGGTGCCGGGAATCGAACCACAGTCCCTGCAGTTGCCTGAGCTTTCCTAAGCAGGCGCTTTAGACCACTGAACCATCTCGCCGGCCTGTCACATTTTAGATTCAAAGATACAATAAGTTGAACATAAAGGGTTGGAAAAAAGATAGATTGGGCAAACAACAACCCTAGGAGTTGAAATGAACACAGACTGTGTTCGCATCAGATAAAATAGATTTAAAGATTAAAATGTCACAAGAGACGAAGAGAAACATTATGCAATTAGGATTCAGGTATTCAGAAAGCTCTCTGTTTTCAGATGGTGTGATATTAGACGTAGCAAATCCTAAGGGATGGTATTAGTCACTTTCCTGTCACTGGGATGAAGTGCTCAGCATCTGCAAGTTGGAGGAAGAGTGGTTTATTTTGGCTTTGCTTCCAGGGGGTTCAGCCTGAAGTCAGCTGGCTCCAAGGCAGAGAAGGCCTGGTGAGTGGGCCCTGCAGAAGACAACTGCTTGTGCACGGCAGCCAGGGAGCAGAGAGGGAAGGTGAAGCCCCGGACTGGGCAGGCGTCCTCCAGGGCTCGCCCCTTCCTCTAGCCTCTGGCTCCGCCCAGCACCTCCAGGCATGGACTCATAAATGTGCCAGTCCCCTCAGGCCTATAGCGCCACCACAGAGCAATCAACTTCCAAAACCTAATCGCCAAATCCATGAGACTTTTGCAAGATACTATAGATCTAAAATATAACAGGAATCCATTAATATTTTGTTATAATTAATAAACTCAGAGTGGCTGTATGAAGTAATATCATGATACAAAAATTAACTGTATCTCTGTATGCTAGTGACAAACAATTCAAAACTCAAATTAAGAAAATATTTTCATGTATAATTGCACAAAGAATGAAATACATGAAGATAAATTTAACAAAACAAGTATAAGACGTACACGGGAAACCATAAAATATTGTTGAAAGAAATTAGAGAAGTTTAAATAAGTGCAAATGCATCTCATATTCATGGGTTGGAAGATAATGTCATTAAGGTAGTAATACTATACAAACTGATCTATAGATTCATTGGGATTCCTGTCAGAATCCAAGCTGCCTTATTTTTCAGAAATTGACAAGTTGCTCCTAAGATTCACATGGAAGGAGCCAGAATAGTCAAAATCATCTTGCAAAAGAAAAATAATATTGGAAGACTCATACTTCCCAATGTGAAAACACTGTATAGTTGGAGTAATAAAGACCATGTGGTACTGGCATAGGATACATATGCAAGTCAATGGAATTGAGTAGAGTGTTCAGAAGGCAATCTGTACGTTATGGTCTATTGTTTTTTTTTTTAAGTGGCACAACATAATCAATGATGAAGGAATAATCTCTCCAACAAATGATGCTGGGACAATAGAATATCTACATGCAATAAATAAGTAAATCTTTTGTGGAGACTTTCCCCATACCACATGCAAAAATTAAATCAAATGGACCACAGACTTAAATCTAAGAGCTAAAACTACTGAGCTTTTAGAAGAAAGCATAGGAATAAATCTTCATGAACTTCCTTAAATGACGTAGTGGTTTCCATGATATCAAAAGTAAAAGCAACAAAAGAAAGAATAGATAAATTTGGTCTCATTGACATTAAGAATTTTGTGCTTCAAGAGACATCAGAGAGAAAGTCAAAAGATAACCCACAGAACGGAAGAAAATAGTTGCAAATCTTATCTCTGATAAGGGAATAGTATTCACAATATACAAAGAACTCATGCAACTCACTAACAAAAGGTCTATAACCAACTCTACAATAAATAATCCGAGTACACATTTATCAAAAAATATATACAAATGGCCAATAAGCACATGAAAAATGTTTAATATAACCAAAAAAGCAGAGAAATGCATGCTAAAACCCTAATGAAATACTACCTCATACCCACTGGGATAGCAATAACAGTAAAGATGGATAATAACAAGTGTTAGTGAGGGTATGGAAAAATCAGAACCCTTACATGCTGAATAGGGACAATACATAATGGTGCAGTACCACTGGAAAATAGTTTGGTAGTTCCCAGAATGTTAGGTATGCAGTTATCATATAACTGCATTCATACTTCTGTAAAGTAGAACAAAAACATACATCCACACAAAAACTTGTGCATGACAGCCGATAAGAATGTTACTCACAGTAGCCAGAAGTAGAAGCAACCTAATATCCTATCCACTGGATAAATAAAATGTGGTATATCCATACAAGGGAATATCATTTGGAGGATAAAAAGAAATGAAGGTGTCATATGTATTACAACATGAGTGAATTTGGAAAACAGTATGCTAAGTGAATCAGTCACAAAAAGCTACATATTAGATGATTTTAACATGAGATAGCACGAATAGGCAAAGCTATACAAGCAAGAAGATCAGTTCTTGCCTAAGGTTGAGGAATACTTGGGAGCGATTACTAATGGGGGTAGCATTTTGAGGGTACTGTGAAATGAGACTGTAGTGATGGCTGCTTGGTTGCATAAGATGGTGAAACTAGCCAAAGCCTTTGCATTGCATCCATAAGTTGGCTAACGCAAATTATACCCCAATAATAAAGTGAATTATACCTCAATAAAACCATACTATAAAAATTAGGGCAATTCATTTTATTTCATGTTAGACTCTTGATTTTTTAAAATTCTCTATCATTAACAACTTGCTGCCACTGTTGGGGCTTTGCCTGCATCTCATCTTAGAAGTAGTTTGTGCAGCTGAGTGGTAAATGTACTAAGGTCTTGAAGATGCTATAGAGTTGAGCACAAAATAGCAATTAAAATGTCCCCAGATGTTCATTTTGATGGCAAAATAGAAGACTTCTGAAATGTAAGAAACCCCCCTTCAGGAGCACTCTGTGTGGAAGGTATGCTAAATTTAGAGGCAGTCTCTAGTGAATTCGTTGAACCAAAGTGGCTGGGCTGGCATATTTGGTTTTCAGTGCGGTTCTCTATAGATAGACAGGTTTGCTCTTTCGATAGACAGGTTTGCTCTTATAACTCTGAATTTCCTTTTGCTTGTACATTATTCATAAGTTTTAAATGGCACCTTCTGTCATAGTTTTCCCCTAGATACTAAAATGTTCCGTCAAGTTCCATTATAATTTGAATCTGTAATTTTCGCCTCATAAGCAAACTACAAAAGGAGCTTCAAGTTCAAGTGAGATCATCATTGCTTTTCTTGCTTTTCTTCCCAGTCCTGCAGGTGCAGCCACCACTCTAGATAATCCCCAGCCCAGGTAATAGGAAAGTAGATTTAATGTTCTGACAAATGAGAGTCCACACACACACACAAAAAAAGGTGGCACTATTATTAAGTCAAATAAGGCAAAATCAATCAAGAAGACTTTCTTAAAAATTTTTTGGTATAGGGTCTCACTGCACAGTTCAGACTCATAGTAATCCTAGTGCTTGGATTATAGACATGCACCACCTGGTTTCAGTGGCCAGCACGGCACACCCAGGGTTCTGGGGTTCACACAACATGCAGTACCAGGATTGAACCAGGTCCTTGCGATTTCCAGGCAGGCGCTTAGCTGCTGAGCTATCTCTCCAGTCCAAATCAGGAAGACTTTCTTGCGGTGCCCCAGAATGCTTGCCCCAGTAGTCTGTGGTCACTGACTTCTTTTAGAGATTGTAAGGGAGTAGACAAGATGACTCTGTTATTAGGCTGTTACCTGTATGCATATTTGGGATAAAGAAAGGAGGTGAGAATATATGGAGCACGTGCTCTCCATGCCGCCCACACGTGGGCACAGCGCTGAGCACATTCTGTGGGTTACTGAAGTACAACTGTAAACCAACACTTGGAGAGAGGTTTTGGTAAACCCAAATTTCTTTTTCTTTTTCTTTTTTTTTTTTTTTTTTTTTTTGTACCAGGAATTGAACTCAGGACCTTGCATTTGCCAGGCAGGCACTTCTGCCACGGAGCTATCTCCCTGGCCCCATAAACCCAAATCTCTAGAAGAGACCAGATCCTAACAAAGAGCTAAGTCATTTGAGTAAGGTTCCAAGATAAGCCAAGTTCAAGCTGGAACTTGGTTCTCCACACATCCCATCTCTTTCAGTCCTCTGCTGGGGTGATTTTGTGTTGGTGCAGCACCAACCACTGGTGGATGAGCAGGGATGGGGTTGGCAGAAGGTAGTTATGGCCATCATTGTCTCAGAGAAGAAGTAAATGTCTAAGACTTCTTCCTACCCATAAGCCTAGCCTACAACACAGAAATCAGATGAAGCCAAATCATCAGAAGTATGCTAAATATTTACCACAGCTGAGATCATTTAGGGATCATGTAAGACATTTATTTCTTTAAACAATTGTCTTTCTCTTCAAATGAATGTTGTCAATTTTGTGAACCTATAAGGACAGGTAAATACTCAACCTTCACTGTCAGCAAGGTAGCAAGCTATGCTTCCCACTATGAAAGAGAAAGAAAAAACAATTCTTGGATATTACTCAAATGGCCAACGCTGGGTTTTCCGCTGACCTAGAAAGGCAAAACACACTTTTAAAGTATCACTAAATTAATTCTCCCAGTTGTAATACTGGAAATGGCTTCCAGCGATTGGATAATCCTGAGCAACTGTATGTCCAGGTATGTGTCTGTGTGAGAGGGGCTGGGGTCCAGAACTAGGGCTGGTTTTGCTCTTTTTTTTCATGGAAAGGCAGAATCATGATCACAGGAAACACATGAGTGGGAAGCCAGGGCCCTGTCCTATGCAGTGAACTGCCCCTGTACAAAAGCATTATGATATATATTTTTAAAGAAGCTAATTTCTACTCCTCAAACAAAAAGATCTGAAAATTCATAGCATGCTAATAAATGTAACCATTCGTCTTTTGAATAAAAGCTCACCCGCCCTCAGATCATCTTTAATAGACAGAGGCAGGCCATCTGCCTAGAGACAGGGACAGTGGCACCAGCAGCACCATGCCACCTGAACACTGCGCCAGCACACGTCACGTTGTCTGCCACAGACTTCTCAAAACGATATTTAGTGATATTCCCATGAGTCAGGAAACACTGAAAAAGTTTGGGGTGGTGCCCTGGCAGCCCCTTGTGGACATGTCAGGGAAAAAGCAGGCACAGTAACTGGTGGATTTTAGAAACAGTGAAAGATACGTTAGCCAGGGCCTGGTTTCAGGAAATGGGCCTGGCCTGTGGTAGGGGCTCAGTAGATATCAGCTGAAAGCTGTGCAGGATAGTGACTGGGGCCACCAAAGGGAAGAAAAACCTGAGATGGTAACAAACTCAGTTTGTTAGCAAGACTAATTCCACTCAAATGCTGAAATTTGGCCTTCGGCATGATCTTGGGAGGGAAGTACACATTGGTGGAGAACAATGCTGGGAGCTACAGGTCAAGGCCATCAGACAAAATACCTGTGTGGCTGACGAGTGGCTAAGAGTGTAAAACCAGGTTTTGACTTAAAGTAGCCTATGTATACAGTTTAAAGCTAGATTAAAAAAAAAAATTAGATACCCTCCCTTTTTCAGCCCCGCCCACCCATGTAAATTACTGGTGACAAACTTTTATAGCACATGTGTCCTTCTGTGTCTACATGGGTGTGTGTACTCCTATGTACCCACCTGTCTCTCTCTTCATATGAGTAATCATACTGTCCTATACTTCTTTCATTTCATAATGCCTCTCAGACCTCTTTTCATAACTGTGCTGGAAGGCAGAAGACTATGCAACCTCCAAATATGTAAAAACTTTGGTAAAAGATTATTGTGAGCAAAGGTATGTGAAAAATATCACATGCAATGAGGGCCATCTAATTCTCCCTTTTCTTCCCCAATCCAAGAGATTAAAAACTCCCTTGTGAAAGACGCCCTGCCTGTACCAAAAGAATAGAACATTATTGAATAGGAACACACAAACCTCCCTAAAATAATTCTTAACTTTTCACCCACGTAGTTTAGTTAACTTTCCACAATTACCTCTCTTTGCTTGAATTAGTGTAAAAACATTCGGGTTTTGTCATTTCTTGGGTCTTTGTTTCCTTATAGGGGCTCTCATGTCATATAAAGCTTACACAGTGGGCATGTTTTTCTCCTATTAATTAATGTAATTCTCAGACCCAGACAAAAACTAAAAAGTTAGAGATAAAATTTTGACACATCCCCTTTCAGCTATTGTCCTGTTTTTATTCTTTGAAAAAAATCACATAATATTCCATTATCTGAATTAATTCTTTTCATTTAACAAACTTCCCCTCATAGGCAGTGTAACCACAGTATATGGGAAATGTTTAAAATTTAAAAATGTATTATGATGCGAGCCGGTGAGATAGCTCAGTGGTCTAAAGCACCTGCTTAGGCAAGCTTAGGCAACCACGGTACCATGGTTCGATCCCCAGCACCATATCCTGTACCAGCTCCAGCCCCAGGGCAGACTGAGCCAGCCATAACATAAATAAAAATAAAATAAAAATGTATCATGGTGCCTAGTATCTTCCTCAAAATAGTCTCTCTTACTTCCAATACAGCCATCCCACCATTCTTGCTACTTTCTGAAACAGTTCTGGAAGTCTTCTTTCCTGAGTGTTCGTATGAGATGTGATAGAAAATGCAGTGACCACTGCTGTTGAGAGCCATTTAACAGAGACACCAGCTTGCCAAAATATGACACTGCGTCCTCATCCAGCTTTTTCACTAGATCTGGCACCTGAAGCATCTGGCTCTTGCTCAGAATCTAAAGGACCGTGAAAGGCAAATGTTATTAACCTACTTAGGATATTGGAGTAGCCCTGACAACACAGCCAAAGACAAGAACGAGGACGGCCAGCACTGCTTCAAAAAGTAACAAGAAAGAGAAGATGAATGTGTTCTAAGCAAGAGGGAGTATTTTGAGGAGGATATTTTTTGTAGTAAGTTTTTAAAAACTATCATATTTTTCTATCATGCATCATAGATATTTAAGTGTTTATAGTATGTTTCAATGACAAATAGTGCTATGCTTAATATACATCCTCCTCCTGTACAAAGAATAGAGTACATTTTTAGACACATTTCTATACGGCAAATTTCTGATAAAAAGGGAGTAGATTTAACAATTTAATACATATTGAAAATCCTGAAGTTACTGAAGTAACTATAATCAAGCTACTAAAATCAAAATAGAAGTATTACTCATCTATAAACACAAAATGTCTTTAAGGGACACTGCAAGAAAGAGGAAAGTGTGTGCTGCGTTCCCTGAGCCCCTGGTGACTCTCTGACCCTTCTTTGTGATAGCTTCATGTCACAGGGCTATGCTGGTCCCAAAATCTTTGCAAGCAAAGAAATTTAGCCGTTCCCTCCACACCTGTACTTTCTCTTACCATGATTGCTCTACCCTGGGCTTTGGAGGTCATGATTTGAGACACTTTTTTTTTTAAAAGAAGCAATGAATACATTTGGCTTTTGGGTCACATAGTTTCTGACCCAACTACTCAGCTCTGCCATGGTAGGAAAGCAGCACAGTGGGTGTAGCTGCACTCCCTCAAATCTTTATTTGTAAAGACAGGCAGTAGGCCAGATTTGATCTCTCATCTGGAGAACCAGACAGTGAACCTTTGCTATAGGCCAATGAAGAGGTCTCGCCTTTGTAGCAATCAGAAACCATCAACTCAGGCTCTTCCGGTCTCTTTGGTGTGGGCGGCACAAGCGAGATGACGAAGGGAACGTCATCCTTCGGAAAGCGTCGTAATAGGACGAACACCTTGTGCCGCCACTGTGGCTCTAAGGCCTACCACCTTCAGAAGTCGATTTGTGGCAAATGTGGCTATTCTGCCAAGCTCAAGAGAAAGTATAACTGGAGTGCAAAGGCTAAAAGGTGAAATACCACCGGAATTGGTCGAATGAGGCACCTAAAAATTGTATATTGCAGATTCAGGCATGGATTCCGTGAAGGAACAACACCTAAACTCAAGAGAGCAGCTGTTGCAGCATCTAGTTCATCTTGAGAAATGCAGCCATCACTCAAAATAAATGCTTTGGTTTTAAAAAATAAAAAAAAAAGAAACCATCAACTCAGAAGTCTAATTGCTTACACGAAGAACGTTAACAGCAGCCCTTTGAATCACTTTTCTTGCTGATCCTCTGAACCCAAGTCAGTGGAGCACAGACAGTCCTGAAGGAGCTCCATGCCTGAAGACACTCAATGAATACAGTTGTCAAATAATTTGGGGACACACTGCATGCCCCAGTTTCCTTCATGGGAGTCCTAAGGTACACTTAACAGTCTATTGTCAGCACGGACCACCGCCGCAGAGGGATGTATTTGAGCAAGAATCTTCCTGAATTACTTGGGGATCAAACTCATTTTATTGAAGAATATATTTTTAGCTTTCTGTGGCACACACTGAGGAGATTGTGGGTTGCAGGATGGCCATGGTCCCTTTCACTCAGTCCTGTATGTTCAACCAGTGGGACTCCAATAGGCAGCCTGAAGCAAGGCTTTGTCTTTGGGGCAGGTATGAGCAGGAGTGTACTACCTGCTTCTGAATCATTATAATTATAGATTATGTGCATCACTTCCTTAGCAGGACCAGCACTGGGCAATACCCCTAGCCTTCTGTATGCCAGGGCAGAAGTTTTCCATGAGCTGGGATTAAATCTCAGAGAAGAATAGGACAGCTTGCACCTTAAGTTAATATTACTGAAGTTGAATTTCTTTTCAATAGTATTAGTATATGCTAATTTTTTAAATTTTAAAATAAAAAGCAAATGTTAAAGAGCTATAAATCCTAGGGCCAAGAATATAGGTCAATAGCACAGCACCTGCCTGGCAAGCGCAAGATCCTGAGTTCTTATCATCCTCTTATTCTAAGTTCTAGCCCAGTCCCACCTACACACACTTGATCAATTTCCTGGCTTCCTGTGGCTCCCAACATTCCAGAATCCAAAAAAGAAGAGTTATAAATCTTAATACTCTAGTGAAGTTAAATTTTTAATAGAAACTGTTCAAGGAATCCTGGCCTGCTCAGGACCACACCAGGGCACTATTAAGGAAGACCCAAGCTAAGGAGTAACTCCACTCCCCTATCTGACAGGACAACACCAAGTTTCAGCCAAAAAAAAGCACAGCTGGGAGTCTCCAGGGATAGGAGTGCCCTTCTCAAAGAAATAAAAATGCAGAGGCCCGTTAGCAGAGAAACATGTAACACAAGCCTGAATTGAGACATGAAAGTGTGGAGATAAGTTTTTCAACCTTTTGCCTCACTGGAGAAAAGACACAAGCGTCCCCACTCAAGCATTTGATCAATCAGCAGTATTCTTTGTGAGCCTTCCATGCACCATGTGCTTCCTAGCATTGAGGAGATAGTGGAGAGCAATAAAAGTCTCTGAGAAGGAAGTGAAATGTGTGTGGTACAAACATAAGATGAAGACGAAAACCACTTAAAGTATTTTTTAAAATGCAACATTATAATGGAAGGGAAAGACTCAGTGGGATACTTTAGCCATGAGAGGTCAGGAAAGGCAACAGGTTATTAGAAGGAAGTCAGATGAGCTGTGACAGCACAGCATTCAAGATCATGGACTGCAAGTGCAAAGGTCCCATTGCTGGGGGAGGGGGATACAGAATATTTGCAATCTTGGGTTAGAAAGAGAAGTCTTAGGTATAAAACCAAAAGTTTGACTTCCCTCCAAAAATGAAAACAGCCAATACACTGAATTTCATGAAAACTGAGAACTTCTGCTGTTTGACAAATACTGTTAAGAGAACAAAAAAATAAGCCACACGCTGAGAGAAAGTATAAAAGAAACACTTGGTAAATGATCTGCATTCAGAATATATCAAGAACTCAAAACTCACCAATAAGGTGCGCAGCTAATTTGTTCGGGTGGGTGAAAGATTTAAACAATTTGCTAAATGTAAATGAATAAATAAATAAATAAATAGATGGACAGCAAACAAGCACGTGCAAAGATGCTCAACATGATTTGTCATTAGGGAAAAGCAATGAAGCACACAAAGAATGCTACATGCTATTGGAATAGATACAATTAAAAAGATTGGCGATGATGTGGTGCATCATTGTCTTAGTTACTTGCTGGGACCAATATCCAACACCCAAAATGAAGGAAGGAAAGGTTTATGTAGCTCACAGTTACTGGAGGTTTCAGTCTGTACTCTGCTGGCTCCAAGGCTGGCAGAGGGCCAGAGAGCAACCTTCCGAGGCTGAGGCAAAGAGCAGAGAGCAAAAGGAGGGGCAGCTAGCTAACCTCTTTCCCCTCCTTACTTTGTACTGCAAATTACCTTCCCCAGGGTAGATGCAGCAACTGCACCCTCAATGATCAATCAAAACTCCAGAAGCTGTAATCCCAGTACTTGAGAGGCTGAGGCTGGAGGATCAGTGTGAGTTCGAGACCAGCCTGGGCCACAAAAGGGAGCTCAAGGCCAGCATGAACTGTGTAGTGAGAACTTGTCTCAAAAAGATAGATAGATAGATAGATAGATAGATAGATAGATAGATAGATAGATAGATAGATAGATAGAGAATACTCCAGAAGCTGCACCTGAGGCTTGAGGCTTTGTGGGGAGAACTTGACACAAATCATAACAATGTGAACTCCTCTATACCACATGGGAATGGAACACTATAAACCTCTTTAGAAAACAGTGTGGCAGCTTCTTAGATGTCAAGCATATGCTACTATACAATTTAGTCACTCTACTCTTCTTACCTGAGACAACAGAGAGCAGAGGACTATTTAGAAAGACTTGCATGCAGATGCTTGTCATAGCTTTATTTGTAACAGCTCCCAACTAGAGAATGATCAGTGTCCAGCAACAGCTACCTGGAGTTTTAAAAGCAGTGCTGTGTCCCTGCAAATAAAGAATAAGCTAGTGGCATATGCATGGCCCTCTAAATACTTAAACCAATGAAAGAAGCTACATGGCGAAGAGTATCTACTGATGATTGCATTCATACAAATCTTCAGGAAATGCAGAGTGCCTGAGCTTACAGAAAGCAGATTAGTGGTTGCCAGGAGATAGGAGAATAGTAGGATGAGTGAAAAGGATTGCAGCAGGGCATAAGATTTCTTTTGAGGGTGATACACTGGCTCATTATCTTCGCTGTGGCAATGGATCCATGGATATGCACATATGCCAAAGCTTACCAAGTGAAGGCTTTCCCACCTACGTGCCTTGCTATATGTCAAGTGTTACACAAGGAGGCTTCCCCTAAAAACTCACCACCCACGAGTTCAGTGTTTGAGTTCCATCCTCCCGCAAATCAGTCACTGTTGTGACTGTTTTTAACACTCTGTGGAATGTAAAGCTGTTCAGATGTTGAACCATTATGCTGTTCATTTCTTCCTCAACACATCCTCTTATTCAGAGATGAATTCCCCTAGTCCTAGAGAATTGGTTTCTGTTTACTGAGAGACAGAGATTACTGGTAATAAATATTCTCCATTTCACTCCAAGTGTCTTCATGTTTCTTTTGTAAAAGAGAGTTTCGGCCCATTGGAAACTCATTCGCCTCAGCAAGCAGGCCTGGCATGTGAGACCGCCCTGGGCTCATCGGAAACTCATTCGACCCAGCAACAAAGCCTAGCATGTGAGTGGAACTTCATCCATCAGAGAGGCCCAGTATAGAAAACTGCCACAGAGCTCCCTGCAGAGAGACTAGAGACAAGACCTACCCAGCTGACCCAGGAGCAGAACATCTTGCCAGAGTAGCACAGCAGGTTCACCTCCAAGGGCTGCAGCACAGAGAAGTGGAGCTCAGCCGCCAGACCCAAGCCACACCCACCTGGACAACTTTGAACTTCATAGATCTGGACCTAGTGCTAAGGTAAGAACTCTACCAAAGCTCTACATCAAGGTCAGAAGGCAGAGCTATACAAAATGACAAAGAGAAGGAGCAAAATGTGCTCTCAGGCCCCAAGCCCACCCAAAACAAATGCAGGAGACAATAACATAGAAGAAATTGGAAATCACACACCTGAAATCTCTGAAATAATAGCATCTGAAGTAAAGAAACAACTGCAGAAAGGTATAGAGGAAATCAGTTCAGAAATAATTTCTGAAGTAAAAAAAGAAATGACGACTATAATGAAAGAAGTACTAAGTGCTTCTAAAGAAGACACTGATAAATAAAAATAGAGAAGAATAGAAAAATGATGGAATCCTTGAAGGAGCAATATAGGAAAGTATTAGAATATATAAGGCAGATTCAAAGTGCTATACAGGAACTTAAAACTTCAATCACAAGCTGGCAAAACTGTTTCAATGAAAGTGAAAATAGACTTTCCGACCTTAAAGACATCATTGCAGCTAGTGAAAAGGTAA
>PVKN010018247.1:0-16905 GCA_004027915.1 Capromys pilorides
CAGGGGGGGCAGGGGAGGGCAGGGGAGGGCAGGGGAGGACAGGGAGGGCAGGGGGGAGCAGGGGAGGGCGTGGTGGGGTGGGGAGGAAGGGTCCTCCTGGCTGGAGAGATGGGACGAAGCTGTGCGCTGGTGCCTCTATCCTTAGACTTCCTGGAATGAATTAGGTCCCTGATCTTAATTTAAGAGTTAAATAACACCACACATATATTACAAAAGTTAGGTAAATTTCCCCTTCCCTCCTGTCATTACCTAGAAAGCTGCCAACTTCTAGATTGTAATTATGTACATGAATAATGAAATTAGCATATCTATCAGCTCCCTCCTGGCTCATTATGCACCCGGTAGAAAGAGTGTGTTCCCATTCCAAATCACCCTCCTCCGGAGGCCCTGCACCCCACCGAGGGCACAGCCTGCCCACTCCCAGCACTCTCTTTCCAGGAGCCTCAGCCCCTGGCACCGTGCTGGGCATAGGTCCTGTCTGATAGACTTCAGGGCACTGGATAGGGTGTCTGGGACCCACTGGCTGAGCAGGGTGTGGCTGGGCTGGACTCTGGGTATGGTCAGTGTCCAGCAGGCGAGGACCCCGGGCAGGGAGCTCTGTCTCCCTCTTGCCTCCTGGGGACATATTCTTGTAGCTGGACAGTGAAGGTGGCGGTAACACGTTGCACACAACATAGCCTCGCAAAAGCAATTCAAACAAGGTTGACTTCCACTCCATGACTTTCTGAGCCCCCGTCTCCACTCAGAGTCGGGATGGGAAGTCAGGCCAAGTGGAAAGCTCCTGGGCCCCTGGCACACGGTGGGTGCTCTGGATAAGGGAGGTGTTCTGGTTGTAGGAACTAAGGCTGGGCTCCAGCCCCTAAGCCCAAAGGGACCTCGGTCCTCAGCAGGCACTGGCCTCTGCAGGGCATCCCTGACCCTGCAGCTGCCCCACCCCACCCTGTGCACACTGCCTTCCACCTGGGGACATAGCCACTGCCAGGTGCATGGAAAAGCCCTGGCCAAGCCCCGGCTGCTGCTGTCAACGTGGTGTCCTTTGTTCATGCATTCACTCTCAGTTTTTCCAACTCTTATCAAGGGCTTAGCGTGGGGGGGTGTGAGAAGCACTGGAGACCTGGAACCTGCTTATTCACAGTCCTGCTTTGCAAGCCCTGGGGGACTTTGGTCCCAGCCAGAGGGCTCAGGCCTTTGGCTGGTCCTGCTCAGCCCCTGACCCTGCTCTCCCAGTATCATGGGCTGGCCTGCTCCTCACCCTCCCCCCCCCACACTGCCCATGTCTTGGCTATCACCTTCTCAAGCAGCACACTGTACCTGGGGACATGAGAATGTTCGAGGCCCTGGCTGAGCTTCTGTTTGAGGCTCTCCTGCCATAGCCAGGCTTCTTTGCCCAGTGGATCTCATTGGTCACACTGGCCCATTTCACAGATTCAGGCTGGAAGTGTCAATCCTAGGATCTTGGAGAGTCTTTGGAGCTCCACGCTGAGGCTGACAAGGCTGGGCATCTTCCAAAGCAAAAATTCACAATATTCATATCTTCCCAACCTTTCCCCAGTAGCCACTGCATGGCCTCCACAAGGGACACCCTCCTGTGAGGAAGTGCCTGACAGTGACAGTAGGGACAAAAGTAACACACTGGGCACTTCCAGGTGCTCCGTGTACCTTCCGTGTATTCACCCAGCTGATGCAACACAGCACAGAGTGATACACGAGGATGAGACGGCAACCAGCAGAGCTGAAGAGCAAGCCCCGTGCTTCCAGCCCTGTGCTGAGACTCCCAGGCCTGGGTTCCAGTCCTTGCCCTGCCACTTACTGACCTGTAACATTGCTCCAGGCATGGCTCACCTCTGAGACTTTAGTTTTCATTCTTTGTTTCTTTCCTTTTTCTTCCATTCTTCTTTTTTTTCTTCTTCTTCTCCTCCTCTTCCTCTCCTCCTCCTTCCCCTTCCTCTTTACTCCTTTTCTCCTCCCCCTGCTTCTCCTCCTTCTTTTGTACTAGGGATTGAGCCCCAGAACTTTATGCTTAGCTACAACCACAGCCCTTTTTCATTACTTTATTTGGAGGCAGAGCCTTGCCAAGTTGCTAAGTTGCCGAGGCTGGACTCAAAGTTGCAACCCTCCTGTCTCAGCCTCCCACAATGCTGGACTTCTTAGACATATACTTTGCCTGGCATTAGTCTTCCCATCTGTGAAGTGGGCAGGCCGAGAACTGCCTACATGGCGAGTGCAAGGTTTGTGTGGGGCTCAGAGAATAAACTCCCTCAGCCCAGCACCTGGGGCAGCCCTGAGTGCAGACAAAGGCCTTCTGTCCTGGCTGCTGCCGCGGGTGGCATTGTTGTTCTCATCTGTCTACTCCACTCACCTTCGTGCGTGCGTCGGGAAGCTGCGAGTCACACTGCACAGGTCAGAGACATTTTTCAGCTTCCATAAGTGTTTTGCTAAGACAATGCTTCATTAATTTTTTAAAAAGCTAATTAGCTAGCCGATATTTAAAGACTGAAAGACTTCAGGCGAAGATGCAGACATTCAGCCTCTCTTTGGAATTCCTGCCACTCTGGACACAAAGCAAATCCCATTCGCCCAGAGCCACAGCCCCTTCGCGGGCCGCGAGCTCAGGGCCGCCCCAGTCCCCGGCCCCCCTCTTGCCTCTCTCCTGGCCAGCCACTGTCCTTGAGGCTGCTTGCCTGCTGCCGCTGGAGGGTGTGCGCTTGGACGCTTCTCCAGAATTC
The DNA here is from genome assembly GCA_004027915.1 of Capromys pilorides. NCBI lineage: Eukaryota > Metazoa > Chordata > Mammalia > Rodentia > Capromyidae > Capromys > Capromys pilorides. The sequence goes on from PVKN010018247.1 coordinate 2,727, forward strand.
CTCTGTGGGATCCACCAAGGGAGCCTCAGTCACAGTTAACCAAACGGAGTTCAAAGTGGAGAAGACAAAACGCACCTCGCCGGCACTCAGTGGGCACCTCTCCTGGCTGCACAACCTGAGCACCTCTGCTTTCCAGACGCCCAATGCCACCCTCCCACCTCCTGCCACAGCCACGGGAGGAGCCCCCGGGGACCCCCACCTGGCCACTGTGCCCTAGGAGGAAGAGGAGGAGAGCAGCGAAATGGGTCCCAGCTGAGTGGATGGCCACAGCTCCTTGACGCTAATTGGGAACCCAGTAATTAAATGAAGGCCGCATACACCAGGGCTCAGCTTTCATCCCCAGGTCCCACAGACCAGCCATCCTGCTTGGAAAGTTCCCCGACATTCCTGAGCCGGCCTCCTTGCCAAAGAAAACTGGGGCGAGGCTTGTCTTGGCTGGGACTCAGGCTCTAGACTCAGCAGGAAAACTGAAAACATTTACACAGCTGTCCCAGCGACGCCCGTCGCCCTCAAGAGTTTGTCAGGGCTCCTCGGACTCCGGCTGGGGGTGGGGGGTGCTTCTGAAGGGGCCTGTGTTCCCTGGCATGGCCAGGCTCGGCTGGCCAGACAGAAAACACCGGCCATCCCTGGGGGGCGAGTGAGAGGTGCTGGAAAGAAAATTAGCCCTGGGGCGGGGCTTCCTGAGGGTTGGGGTGTCCACCCTGAAAGGCTGCCCCCCAACGCGGCCACCTTTGCACAGGTAGTTGGTGTGGCCAGCTCCCCCACCCCACTCATGCAAGGGACTTACAGGGCAGCCCCAGAGGTGGTGGACGGAGGCCAGGGAGGACACCGCAGTGTCCCACAGCAGCGACTTCCCAGCTCTCCCAGCAAGGCCCCTGCCAGTTTGTCTTCTTGGTGGCCTCTCTGTGGCTCTCCCAGGTGTGTGCTCCATCCACATCCTCTCCCTCCTGGCATCCACAAGGATCCCCAGCCAGACCCCTGGCTGTGCCCGCCCAGATGGGCCAGGAGATCTATGATGCATGGGGGAGCTGGGGGTGCCCCCCAATCTGCTGACCCCTTGGCCAGTCTCTTCGCTTGCTGTACTCAGCCACTGCCACTAGTGTCGTGGCCACCACCACTTGATGCCTGGGTGGCTGTGTCCACCTCCTCCTCTGCACTCCTCCTGAGCCGTCCTGCTCTCCAACCCAAAGTCTATGCACGGATGACCACCCCTGAGCGGCTTACACAAACAGATGGCAGGGGTCAATCACTCTTGGTCCTTAGTTGTCATGGTTTGTGTCTAGTTGTCCTCTCAAAGCCTTGTGTAGTCATTAGGGTAGCTTCTAGACTTTGTGATTAATTCATGGTCCAGTACTGGGATTCTGGGTGTGAGTGCCGCACCTGCCCTGGGGCAGAGAGCCTGAATACAGTGTAAGGAAGGGAGAGGGCTCGCCCTCTGCCACTGCTGCCACTGCTGCCACTGCTCCTTCCTTTTTGCTCTTGCTGTTTTCTGCTGTCATGAACAGCTGCCCTCTGCCATACGCCACTCTGCCTTGGAGCCAGCTGAGTATGGACTAAAATCTCCACAAACTGAGAGCTAAATAAACCCTTCCTTCCTTAATTCTGGGCATTGGGTATTTTGACCCAACTACGAGAGAAAAGTTTTTAACCAAATGTGGGTACAACCAAGAGATACAGTGTTCAGAAATATGTTGCTATGAGCACAAGTTTCTCACACACAGGACCCGTGGTCAGCGTTTAGGGTCCACTTGTGTTGTAATTCAGGCTCCTGCACACAGAAATGATCATTAAAAGAATTGCACAGAAAGCAGATAAACCAGTGATGTGATTGCTTATCATGTATGATCAAATTACTATGTACTGTGCACTATGGTATGTGCTGTTTCTTTGTATGTGTTGTGGAGCGTGACCCCAGGACCTTTGCAGTGAGCTACATCCCCAGCTCTTATCATCTATCTATCTATCTATCTATCTATCTATCTATCTATCTATCTATCCTACCTGGGACAGGGTCTGAATGCTGCCTGGCTTGGTCTCAAACTCCAGGATGGGAATAGTCCTACTGCCTCAGCCTTGCTAGTGGATAGATCCAGAGACACATACCATGCCTGGCTCACTCTGATATTTGATGTAGGCTATTGATAGTAATCGCATTAATCGTGTCATTTCTATTTCATGTCTGTCTTCTTTCCTCCAGCGCTGTACACTAAGATTCATGCCGCCCGCTGCAAGGTATCGCCAATCATTCATTTCCTCTGCTGTCTAATGTTTCAGCCCTCGTCAGAGCCCTTCCTGTTTCAATGTGGAAACATACATCAGGACTCTTCATAACCACCGCTGTGCCCGGCACCACACTAGGCCCAGATGGCCCCAGACTAACAGCACTGGCCTTAGATGTGAGTGGGTGGATGACAAGCACTGGTCTTCGACTTTGCTCAGGGACTTTGGTCTTCCAGACCCACTGGGCGGCCCTGGGTGAGTGCCTCACCATCTCTGGCCAGCTGCAGATCGCAGATTTAGTCACGATGCCTCCCCGAAGGCTCCTGCATTTTCACTGGCCAGAGAGGTGGCTCTGGATGTCCTAGGTCCTGTGGGTAGGGCCACTTGGGGGTGCTGGGTAAGGCTGGAAACAGCAGGATATCAGGGGAGAAGGAGGAGACCTAGAGCCTCAGGAGCAAAAAAAGAGGGCAGGGAAGCCAGGGCTCACTGGTACGTGAAAGAGGGAGGCTCATGCAGAACAGACCTTTCTGACCACCCTCTCAGGGACTTCCTGAGGCAGGCGGAGGCCTGGCAGCCCAGAACGTGCATTCCCAACATGGGTGTAGCTTGCTCCCCGGAAGGCAAAGAGCCTCACAGGTGCACCTGGGGTGTGAGGGGAGATGTCCCTCTCTGTCCTCAAAACCCCACTGATGGGGCAGGGTGGGTAGAGACACGTGTCGTGAGAGCTCATTAGCAGACATTAAGAACAAAGGAAGGCTGAGAAGGCCCTGCTCTCTGCATTGCCAGATCGCATGCCCATGGCAGCCCAGAAACTTCCTAGATGGTGTGCGAGGCAAAAGGGAGGGGCGGGGACTGCGGCCAACTGGCACAGATGCCCTGAAGATGCGATGCCGTCTTTCAGAACTGTAATTGTTCCGGACAACAAAACACATCTGCTGGTTGGATAAAGTCTGCCATCCACCACTTTGCAACCCCAGATTTAAATAAAGAATCCAGCCCAGTCGCAGCAGCTACTGCAGCCAATGCAAAAGGCAGAGCTCAACCCGGCTCAGTGCCCATTGGCTGCTGGCATGTGCGCCGCACTCCCTCCCCAGACAGGCCCGGCAGGCAGCCTTGTTCCACAGCACGCGCACCGCATATGATGGGGATTAATGTCGCATGATGCATAATTAATGTTACTGGATAAATATGCAGATTGGCAATCACCAATTGACTGCTATGATCAGGTTCCTGAACACGGGCTAATTGATCAGCTGCCTATAATCACCACGCTCGGCACGGCCTTCTTCAGCATGTATGCAGGTAAATCCAGGTGGGGGGCCAGGCTTGGCAGTTCCAGGAGACACAGACCCTATGTTTGGAATTTCTTTCCTTGCGGTAGGGAAGGGTCCCTTGGCCTGTGGACTACTTTCCGTCACCAACAATAACCAGGGTGACAAGGTGTTTTACCATGGGTTAGGGAGGCACCACTGTCCCTGTTTTGTTGGTATGGAAAGCCTGGCCCAGAAGCGTGTGTTGCTCAGGGACCCACCACTAGTGCACGAGAAATCAGAAATCCAGCCTAGTCTTTGGATTCCAAACTCTGTGCTCTTTTCCAAATACTGTCATTTTTGATCTCCTAGAGTAGATAACACAGAAGAGGGAAGAGGGACTAACTCTGATCCATCTGCAGCCCAGTGGGCCAGAGGTCTTCCCCCACACAGGGACATGGCAGAACTTGTGTTAAAAATGAGTCACTGTGGGGATATGCTGGGGCATGTCTAGGAGGTTAAGGCAGGCAGGTCCCAAGTTGGAGCCCAGCTGGGGCAACTTAGAAAGACCTAGTCCCAAAGTGTAAAATTAAAAAGTGGCTCAGGGGCAAGTAAGATAGCACAGCGGACTAAGTGCCTGCTTAGGCAAGCACAGGGACCAAGGTTCAATCCCTGGCACCACATGCCACTCAGACCCCGCTCCTGGGTGCACTGAACTGTCCACTGAGTTCAAGAGTGGTGGCACACACCTGCAATCCCAGTGCTGGGGAGGCTGAGACAGGAGGATCGCTACAAGTCCTGGCCACACAGTGAGATTCCGTACCAAATACGTAAAAAAACAGCGGTCCAGAAGGTGGCTCGCTGCCAAGGCCTGGTAGTACAAAAATATGTAAAAATTTAAAAAGTTAGGATCCTGAAGAGACTGAGGATGTGAGGGCTTTGTCAAGGGGCAGGCTCCTGGTTTTTAAAGGACGGTTTTTGCTCAATTTTCTGTCTCACATGGGGCCACTTGCCCCTCTGCCACGTCCGTCTGACGCAGAAGGTCCTCTGGGGACACCAGTCTGATGCTCCTGGACTTCCCAGCCTTCAGGTCCCAGGGCCAGATGAGCTCCTGTCATTTATAACTGACCTGGTGTCTTGTTACAGCAGAAGGCGTACTGCGATGCATCCCGAGAGCACCTCTGAGAGGAGGAGATCTGAGCCAGATCTGAGCACCAGGCAGCATGTGGGAAAGAGGCCAAGAAAAAACCAAGAGCGAAGGCGGGCACAGGCAAGGAGAATACAGGCGTCACCCAAGGAAAGGCAGAGCAAGGGGGCTGTCAGGGCCTCCGGAGGACTGTGAAGAGCTTCCAGCTGTAGACAAGGACCCCGAGCACCAGGAACAGGGCAGAGGAAGGAGAAGGCCGTCTGCAGCCATCAGAACAGAGCAGGGGCTGCCTCTCAGGAACTCCGGGAAGAGCGGCCTCCCCCTCCACCACCCCTGGACTGTCCTCCTTCCCCAGCTGTCCACTCTCGGATTTCTCCCAGGGAGGTTCCTCTCCCCGGGCCTCACCATGGGTTTCAGGTGGCCGTAATTCATCAGCCGCTGCCAGGAGCCGCGTGGGAACCGTGCAGAGGGCACGGGAGCCAACTAGGTCCAAGACATGAAAGGTGATCGTGCCGAGAAGCAGAAAAAGGGTTTTCTCTCTAGCATAAGGGCGCCCAGGGGTCCTCCTGTGCCTTTGGGGTGCTGCGGATGAGGCAAGGACGCCTGTTGAGCCCACAGCTGCCATCTGCGGGACCTGTGGATCAGGCTGCACTGCCAGGGCTTCCCAGTTAGAGAAGTCAGCGCATTTCTCTTTTGAAAAAACAACTGAAGATCTCCAAGAGCCTTGGGGTAATTTTACTTCCTGGTTTCTCCCAGAGCAATGCATGTAATAAAGGGTCAGCACACCAAAGACCTTAGAGCTCTCCCCAGCCGAAGGAGGACAGGGTGGCACAATTTGTCAGCCTGGGCAACACTGGTGTCCTTGTTTGTCATTCTCTGCTCCTTGTCCTCCTTGCCCCTTTCCCCGGCGCCTCCAGCAGTGCTGCTCATTGCGTACAGCCAGGGCTGCGGTCAGCTGCACCTGCGGTGCACGTCCCCGTGCCGTCTCAGCAGTGTGGTGTACACGAGGTAAATGTGTGCAAGGGCTCAGGTGCGGGGCCACTCCCGGGCAAGGCCCAGTCCTCACCTCCAGTGTCACTCCATGGCCGAGAGGTTACCCTCTTGTTTTATTTTATTGACAAATAAAAAGTACATATGGTTATCATAGACAACGTTATTTTAAAATCTGTCTACATTGTGGAGTGGCTAAATAAAGTTAATTAACATCTGCATGGCTTTAAGCACTAACAACTATTTTTTTTATGGCCAGGACACTTAGGCTCGACCAGAATGTGGCCCAGCTGTCCCTCTTTATCCACGGCTCCACGATCCTTGGTTTCAGTTACCCATGGTCGGTGTGGTCTGAAAATATGAAATGGAAAGTTCCAGAAATAATCAGCTTGCAAGTTTTAAATAACTTTTATTATAGCGTGCATTACTATTATCATCTATGGTCTTTTACTATTAGTGATTTGTTTTAATCTTTCATTGTGTGAAATCTATAAATTTCATCATAGTTATAAAAAAGAGTCTATTGAAGATGTGGTCCTATCCACAGTTTTAGCCTTCCCTGGGGGTCTAGAAAGTTACCCCACGCTGTGGCCTGCCAGCCCCTTCCACATCCGCAACACGCTGCACATCTGCCATGATGTGCGTGCACTTAGTGTCATCGTACCACCACTGTCCCCATTGCTGGTGGCCACAAGGACACATGAGCCTCAGTCGTCACCTCGTGCCACTGCCTGAGGCCCCAGTCCAGACCCCAGGCTACCCTGTGTGCAAGGCTTGCCCTGTCTGCTGGGGCACACTGGACTCCAGGTGGGCCCCAGACACCCCATAGGAGCTGCCCCTGTCACAGTGACCCCCTACCAGGCAGCCTCTGCTCTGTGAGAGCCTACCACCCCAGGAACAGACCTCAGAGAAGCCTGGGACCTGCAGAGTAACCCTGCTTCCACCCCAGGAGCCCCGGTGGGGGTGAGGACAGCCTCTCAGGCACAGCACAGGCAGGTAGCACCCCCTAAACCACAGGCCCTGGGATGAGAGCGTGTCCTCACCCAGGCCACCTGCTTACTCGCATGCCTGGACTGTGCTGTGAGAGGCAAGCTGGAAGCCATGGCTAGACCTGCACTGCAGGGGGGACCCTGAGGCCCAGAGAGCAGAGGTGGCCTGTGATGGTACCTGAGCCCCACACCTATAGGCCTAATGCTTTGGGGACACCCTAGGGAGGCAGCTGGCCTAGACCATTCTGGATCAGGAGGGAGGGAGGAGCCATGGCAGGAAGCCCAGCATCCCAGGGTCTCCCCAGACGTGTGCACACACAGACATTCTCACGGACACACTCTGCACAGACACGCACGCACACACAAGCTGACACGCTCCCGTCCACAAGCAAACACGCACAGTGATGTGGCACGCGTATTCACCCACACCCACAAGTCCACGCCAAATGTTCATACTTTTGTGGCACAGTGTGGCTTCCAGAACAGTCTGCCAGATCAGGAGCCCAGCTGCACAGCGACCAGTGCATGGAGTAGCCCCAGAGAGGCACCTGGCCAGATGAGACACCCCAACATGATGGCTTCCATCAGACCTATGAGCCATCAGCCACAGGGACAGGGACAATCTCACCCGCTTGTTTCCCGTGGCACACAACAAGACAGATCTGAGGCGGGCACACCCTCTTCCAGCACCTGCCAGCGTGCACCCTACTTCCAGTCTGGCTCTCCCACCCACAGTAATTTCCCATAATCCATCTGCCCAGGCTGTGGCCCAGTGAGACGATTAATGGAAAAAGTGTGGCCACAGCCATGCTCCCAGGCAGTCCTGGCCCGTGTGAGTTACTCTGCATTGTTAGTGCGAATATTTCAGGACGTAGGCATTGCTTTGTGTGGGTGGGGCGCTAGGGGGGAGGCAGGGAGTTGTTCCCCAAAACAAGCTGGGGTCTCAGTAGGGAATAAAAAGAGAGGAGTGAGATAAATCAGAAACCCTGAGTGGGCCATTCAGCAAGGGGCCAGAGACAACCTGGTGATGTCCTCAGGGGTCCCACCGTATCACAAAGGACAGGGCAGATGATGCCAGCTCATGCCAGCCCCTGAAGGCCAGCATCAGGTCCCAGAAGAGCTTAGCGCCATCTCACCCCGAAAAGGGACTCCAGCTCTGTTCCAACAGGTTGCAAACGTAGAAATAAACAGAAAGGGCGGCCAGCATCTTGGACGCGTGGAGGATTCCCTTGGCCTGTCCTTCACAAGCAGTGAATAGGAAAAGGACAGGAGCCACGATTAAAGCGACGCATGATCCGCCATAAATAATAAATCAATAACCAGCGCTGATTTGCCCATCTCTCTTCAACTGGGCTTAAAACAAAAAATTAAATATAGAACAAAAGAAACTATAAAGGAAATACAAGAAGCAGCGGGAGAGAAATGTTCCTGCTGTCTCTCGCCTCCACACACGGGGGGCTTGGCTGGGGAGGAGGGCTGGGGGCTCCGTGGGGGGCCGTCGTATGGGCCTGCGCCTGCCTAAGTGCTCTCCACCAAGGAGCCTCCTTGCAAGCTGCACCACAAGAAGGAAACGTGGGGGGAGCCCTGGGGCTGTGCCCACCAGAACCCAGGTAGGGAGCCTGAGGCTGGGCACGGCTCCTGCTCACAAGCCTGCCACTGGGTGGGCCGCCGGTCACGTGGGCCCAGCTCGGTGGTCCTAGCAGGTAACCCTGGGTTATTGGCAGCTCTACGCTGTTCATTTGCAACACAGAGACCACCCTCTCATCCTCTGGAGTCTGTGAGGAGGAAGGAATGAGACATAACAGAAGGTTCTAGGACCTGTAAGATGGCAAGTGAGCTCACCAGGTCAAATCTCCTATCTCGCCCTTCCAGGACCTTCCAACCGGACACGAGGGCCCAAGGACTGCACAAGACTCTGCTGTCCCCATGCAGATGGCAGGCAGCGGCCTGGCAGGGCCATAGCAGGCAGTGGGTAAGCTACCAGAGTTACCACAACCTCAAATCCCTGAGAGGGAACTGGAAGCCAGAGTCCCGGAACAGCAGGGGACTGCGCTGCTGTGGGATCCTGGGGCGGAGGTGTGACTGGTGGAGGGGGCTGGACATGCACACCCATGTGCCCACACACACATGCATAGGCTGGCACACCATGCCAGAAGGCTGGCCTAGCAGCAGCCAGTGTCCAACAGGTCCAGCAACCGTACCTCAGGACGAGCACCAAAATGAGAATGGGATCACGTCCCCAGCCAGCACCTGCTGAGGGGCTTCCGGCTGCTACTCTGGGCAGCGCAGAGAGAAGGGTCTGCTTCACTCCCAGCACGTCTCGGGCCAGTACAGCTGTCCCGAGCTTCGCACTCACCTCAGCCCTCAAGTCTGCCCTCTGGCTCACTGTACAGACAGGAGAATTGAGGCCAGAGGGAAGGAGTTTACCCAGCCAGGAAGCGACTGAAACACATTCCTGCCGGTGGAGCCCAGCCACCCCCCAGGAGCAGCTTACTTTTTTCTCGCTCTGACTTGATCTTCTCTTCTTTGTGTCTCCCTCCACTTGTTAAGACTCTTTCCTTCCGTTCTTTGAGCCTTCCTCACCTCTCTTTCTCTCCTTCTCCTCCCTCCTCCTCCTCTTCCCTCCTTCCCTCCTTCCCTCCCTCTCCCTTCCTTCCCTCCCCCTCTCCACTTATCTACTTCCTTCCCCTTCTCCTCCACTCTTTTTCTCCACCTCTGAACTGGTGCCCATCTAGCAGAGCTCCTACCCAAGGGTTCAGGCTTTCTCCCTGGAGCCCAGGAGAGGTGTGGGCCGCTGAGGAGGAAGCACCCAGGACGACAGTTAATGATCAAGAGAAGGAGGCGAAGCTTTCTGCTCTTGGGAGCATTTCTCATCTCTCCTTTTCCCACTGACCCCCTGCTTGCCCCTTCTGTGTCCTTGTCCACTTCCCTTGCCCCAGCCCGCTTCCCACACTCCCCGGCCCCCGAGGGGGTCCTCCTCCCAGCCCCCGGCCCAGCTCCAGGGCAATGCCTAGCCCAGGACCTTGACCTGCAGGGAAGCCCCACTCAGGCCACAGTGCTGGCTGAGAGAGTGGACTTGCACCCTGCCTGTGGCCTGGGCCTTCCGTGGCTGGTTTGCATTACTCTGGTGGGCAGGCTCTGGCCGACAGCTGGACACACTTTCCTGGGTAGGGAAGGCAGCATAGCGGGTGCGCACACATGCGTGGCCTCCGTCCGACAGCCCTGTAATGGCTTTCACATGGAGGACGAAAGGACTTCTCCAACCTCAGGCACTGTGATTTTCCTGTCAAGGGATTTGAGATTCCAAAGGGAAAAAAATTAGAATCACAAAGGAAAAGGCTTTGGAGGTTGTAAGAAAGGGCCAGGCCTGGGAAGTCAGTTTCTGAGATGAATCCAGAAGCTGGAGACAAAGGGGACAGAAAGAAAACGCCAGAGTGACCACAGCATGTGTCCTCCCTATGCCATAGCCCGGGGCTGAGGGCGCCCTCGGGCCTGAGCAGGACAGGGCCAGGTGGGGGGGCCCCATCACTCCCTCCCTCAGCACCACCTAGCCTTACCCCAGAGGGAGAGAGAGCCCTGCTGCGGAGAGAGCCAGGCCCCTGGGCCAGGCCCCGCTTCCCTCTGAGCCCAGTCCCAGCTCCCTGCTCAGATCCCCGGGACTGCCCGCCTCTGTGTCCTGCACTCGAAACAGCTCCAAAGGGGCCACAGAGGACATGGTGTGGGGGCTGCACTAGTGCCCGATGCGGAGGGCACTGCCTCAAAAATGCCCAGTCCTTCTTCATTCTGCCCCATGGGTTATTGTGGGGCTCCATCCATCAGCACCCTGGGCAGGCAGGCAGGCAGGACCGGGAATCCTGCTCCAGCCCCACTTCCTCTGAGTTCCCCGACTGCCTCCACAGCCTGCCCCTGGGGGCTTGGCAGGGCCCTACTGCCCCTCCCTGATTCCCTGCCTTGCTCCTGCAGTTCTCTTGCCCAGAACATCACTTCTCTCCCTAGGGCATGAGCCCTCTCCTCAGGAAATCCTCTCTCTAAGCCCTGGAAGGCCAGACTCTACTCCTACAGCCCAGAAGCTCTCTGCTTATGACTCTTTGTGACATCTGTTACCTCTAGCGAGACCCTCTCACTATTTCACTAGGCCTCCTGGACCTCAGGCTCCGTGGGAGGCCGGGATAAGGCCTGTTTCCCAGTGTCCACTGCGCCCATCACCGCAGTAGCATGGCCAGTGATACAAACTGCATAGTTATAGAACACCAGGCACGTGCCAGGGCCTGTGGCCACAGAAGGGAAGCCATGAATGGGCGATTGATGGATGGATGGGGAAGGAGGGAAGGATGGAAGGAAGGACAGAAGGAAGGAAGGACAGATGAATGAATGGATGAACAGATGGATGGATGGATGGATAGGTGATGAATAGATAGAAAGAAGGATGAGTGGATGGATGTAAGAATAGATGGAAGGAAGGGTGGATGGGTGAGATGGATGGATGAATGGATGGATGGATGGATGGATGGATGGAAAGTAAGAAAGGAAAGCCATGCTTCCGAGGCACTTCCACCAGTAATATATTAAATCCTCTGCATGAGACATCTTTGATGCTATTGCTGTCCCTGTCCTGTAGATGAGGGCCTAAAAGGTTCATAACTCACCCAAGGTCACATATCCCATGCAGAGAAGACAATCCCAGGCAGTTGGTTCCAGAGTTCTAAAGCTCTACCTGCGGCTCCATTTGGGTTGGTGTGAAGGAACCCAGGGGTGCCTATAGGCCCGGCTCTTCTTGCCTCTGTGGGCTGGGACACCTAGGCCAGCCCCTTCCTGCCAGAGGCAGCCTGGCAGAGAGAACAGAGAGACAGTGGTCCCAGGCCCTCCTTCATGGGGAGGTTTCTACAGCTGGGCGACATGGAATCAGACTAGATTCAGAATCTCTCCTGCCTGCCCGATGTGCACAAGGCACTGTGGACCTGCTGTGTGGCCCGCTGAGCCCCAAGCCTTGGCTTACTCGGCTGGGAAATGGAACTGAGAGTACCCTGTGTAAATGTACGCCGGTTCAGCTCAGGGCTGGGCCAGACCCAGGGTAATTCTGGAGCATGGGCCGCAGCTGGAGAAGGGCTCATGCCTCCCAAGACCAGCTGGCTCTGGCCTGGGTCCAGCCTGGCCACAGCCATCGGTCCTCTGGGCTTAATATCCTTGGCGGCAAGGCTAAGCTAAGCTGCCTTTCAAGAGGGGAACTTTATTTATATGCCCCTGCCAGCCGCACTCCCGCTATTAGAAATTTCATCGGCCGCTTTGATTTAGGGCTTGCCATGAGCTGCCCATTGCAGCCGCCTCCCGGCCCCGCCTGTCGCTCGCCAGCCTTGTTCCGGCTCACAGCCGCAGAAAGGAACAGTATTTAATTTCCCGCCAGCAGGCACTGAGAGCCCCGGTTGCTCCTCCTGCCACATGTATTTATTTAATCCCTTTGGACTCAATGCCTGGTGGGCCTGAAGGCCAGCCCTGGGGACACTGCTCATCTCCCTGGGCTGGAGAGGGGAGACCAGGAGCCCACCAAGACCCCGACCTAGCTGCACACAGAGAACCTGCCACTCACTGATCCTGACATGAGCCCCCGGGGGCCCAGGCAGCAAGGCAAGGACTGGGGCCCTGGGGCTCACCAGCCCAGGAGGTCTGGCTGCGTGGAATATGGCATATTTTCAGCACCTCTGGGGGCTCAGAAAAGACTCCCTGCACTCATCCACTGAGGGACAAGGAAGCCTGGTGGTTACACTGCAGCCCCCAACCCCGCCCCCGCCAGCCATGCTAATTCAAGGGCTGCCTTCCTTCTTCTGAGGGAAGGGCACCCCTTCCTCGGCACGGTTCCCGGCTGCTGTTGGACCTCACCCCTGAAGCCATCCTTTCCACTAGCAGAGGAACAGCAAGTTTCCTTCGGGTGGGATGCCCAGCCTCTCTATTATCTGTGGGCCTCTGTCTGCAGCCAGCTGCTCAGAGGGAACTTCTTCCAGAAAGTTCTCTGGACCCACCACACCGCCACCCATTCCACAGGTTTTTCTTTCTTGACAGGTGTCTGCTTAAGAGCTTACTGCCCCTCCCCACTGGATTAGAAGGCTCTTGGAGCAGGGGTCCTGTCTGCCTCTTGAGTGCTGGAAGGTATTCACAGACAAAGTATTAGAAAAGGCTGGTGCAATCAAGGAGTGCTTGTTGAAGAAGAGGTATTTTCTCCCTCCTCTTGTAAACAGTAAAATAAGAAAAATAAAGGAAGGAGCAAATTTAAAATATCTCACAACCAGTTAGATATAGCAGCAGAGGGCTTAGAGAGTATTTTTTACAGAACACCTACAAAACAGAAATATATGTGATCTAATGTATAATAAAATATTTTATTCTAATCAATTTTCATAAGTAGGGTCTCTCAATGGCCCACACTGGGAGAATAAATACAAAAAAGGTAAAATTAAAGGGAGAGAGAAACTCCCAGGGCCAAGAGACAAGGGTCAACAGAATGGGAGGAAAAGAGCCATCCATATAGCTCAACAGACTAAAATGCCTGCTTAAGCAGAGCACAGCAGCTGGGGCTCGATTCCCGGTGTGCACACCAGCCCTGCCCACAGGGCACCTTCAGATAGCCCTTGAGACTGGGCGTGGTGGTGCGCACCTATAATCCCAGCATTTGGAAGGCTGAAAACAGGAGAATCACTATGAGACCAATCTATGCAGTGAGACCCATAGACCCTGTCCTAAATACAGGGGAAATAAAAAAGAATAGGCGGGCGGCACTGTCCCTGTGGAATTGTTTTGGAGCAGGGGGATTTCTGCTGCATCTTTGGGACGCTGCGGCAGCGTCTGCCAGGAGCGTTAATGGCCTGCAAGCTCTAATAGGAGTAATATTCTCACGTATTCCATGTGCATTAATTAAGTAACACTGTGTTTAGCTCCAAATCACGCGGAAGGGGCGCCGTATTTGCACAGGCATGAATACCCACGTGGCTACGGGGCCAGGCTCACTCCTTGCTCTTCCCCCTGTTTTCTGAAACCCAAGGAGTCACCTTGGGGGAACAGGGCCAGGGGTGGAGCCAGCATGGGGCGAAGGAGGTGGGGAGAGCACAAGATGGGGAAAGAGGGTTTAACAACCAGCCGTGTGCAGAGTGTGCGGAGCTGGCTTGGGTCAGATGGGCAGGACTCCATCCCAGCGCACCACTGACCCGTGGTGTGAGGCTGGCAGGAGCTTTGGCCTCTCGGAGCTCAGGGTCCACCTTGGAGGTGGCCTACAGGAGGCGATGGGCTGGAGATTGGGTATGAAGAGCTGGGCCTGATTGTGGGGTGCTGGCAGAGGTCCCTCAAGTCTCCTTTCAGGACTGACATGGGGTTTGCTAAAGTTGGGATGACGCCCCAGTGAATTGCTTACATTCCTGTGGCCCTAGGACCACAGGAAGCAAAGACCACGCACGGCCCAGGGCAGTAATGAGCGCCCCACGTGGGAGAGAGGCAGAAAGCTCCACCTAAGTGCAGAGACAGCTGGGGTGGGGAAAGGAGAGTTTCGTCAGGGCGAGAGGAGGCACTTGTGCTGTCTGGGCCTCCTCGCCCTGTCTCCT
>PVKN010018248.1:0-16933 GCA_004027915.1 Capromys pilorides
TTACCTTTTCACCTAAAGGAAGTACCTTATTACTTCCTTTTGATATATTTGAGTTGCCAACAGAACAATTCTTGTGCTGTGTGACTATTTTTAATAAAATAAGAATTATTTTAACACAATTGCTGCAGTTTCACGACAGTTGATCTGAGAACCAAGACTGGTACTAAGAGGCAGGTAGCATTACAGTATGCACAGTCTGGATGAAGAGATGATTCGTGTTACAGAAGAGACAAAAGGTAAGAGTGGGAGAGTCACATGCTTATCAAAATTTATGAAATTTATGACTACTTATTCCTGAAATTTTCATTTAATATTTTTAGGCTTGTCATTGGCTACAGGTACCCAAAATTGTACCAAACAAAGTCAGGGATAAGTGAATTTTTTGTACTCAGCAGTCCCATTTGATACCACCACTTGAGGTCCAATGGTGGCAGGCATACTCAGTCATACGGCCATGCCTAGCTCCAAGGGAGGCTGGGAAATCCAGTCTTTATTCTGCCCAGGGAAACAAACAAATAAAAAATTAAAGCCTGAGCCATTAAGGAAGAAGAGGAGAATAGAGGCCAGCTGAAACCCAGCAGTTTCTGTCACAGCTTTCCTTTCTTCTATTTCGTTTTCTGCCACAGACAAGCTATGGCATGGACAACATTTTTTTGGTTGTGTCACTAGTAACCAGAGAAAAGGTATTATAGTTCAATGAGGAAGCTCAGAGTATTAGGAAGATAAATATGCTGATCTTCTGGTTTCAGGAAGAACTGGAGCCCCACCCAGTCACCTCTTTTCACTTTCCTGTATGGTTGATGGTGGGGGAGGGGCTTGGGAACAAAGGTTGTAAACTTCTAGGTTAGATTGTCAATTGAAGCCCTCCCAGAAGTAACTCTGCACTTAATCAGGCCGTGCCCTCCCTAATCACCTCCCAGTGAGTCCGAACAGATACCTAAGGATATAGAGCAAGAGATGCAAACTGTCCATCAACCGAGCACTCACCTTGTGTCTGTCTGATGTTGTACCAAGTTTGGGATCATTTAGTGATGACCCTTTACATTCTTTAGTTACAAGGGCAGGGAATGTATTAAGCAGTCCAACGTATCAAATATCATAACAGTGCCATAGTGGAAAGGATTGTGTCCCTGCCAAAACATATTGATGTCCTATTCCCTAGAAACTGTAACTGTGACCTTATTTACAAATAGGGTCTCTCTCCAGATACAAGCAAGTTATAATGAAGCCAGTAGAGTGAACTCTAATTGAGACCATTAGTGTAGCTTTAATCCAAAGCAATGCTTCTTAAAAGAGTAGGAGAGAGAATCCCATTCTAAGGGAAAGTCATGTGGCCATAGAGGCAGGGATTGAAGCCACATATCTACAAGCGAAAGAATTCTAAAATAGCTGGCAACACCAGGGATAAATAATTCAGAACAATGCTCTTCTGGAACCTTCGAGGGAGCAAGGCCCCATTTCTCCTTGACCTTGTTTTAAGGTATTCAGTTTGCAGTATGTTCTTATAGCAGCTATAGGAAACGAATAGAGGTGGTCAATTTGATGTGTCAACCTGGCTCTGCTATGGAACCCTCAGTTATTCAATTAAACACTAATCTTAGTATTGCTGTGAAGGCATCTGTGGTTGTGACTAACATCTGTAATCAGTTGACATTCAGTAAAGGTGATTGGTGGGCCTGACTCAAGCTGATGAAAGGCCTTAATGGTAGAAATGAGGCTGCTTAGAAACATCAGGAATTTTTTTTTTACTTTGTTTACGGAGTGCAGTGTCAGTTGATGCCCATGGATTTTAGCCAGCGCTTCCTAGTGGTCTGCACTATGGGTTTCAAATTTGCCTAAACAGCCCCAACAATTGTGTAATTTCTTGTAATAAATCTCTTTTTGTATTTCCCCATGGTTCTTTTTCTTGAGTGGAACTCTGACTAATACATAAACAGATGATGCAACCTTGAAATATATTTGCCTAAAAAGGCTTGTGGAGTGAGTGGCTGAAGGTTTTCTGGGTACCAGCTGGGCAAGGGCATTTCAGCATGTGTGAATCAGGGGTGGTGAAGCCTCACCTTTCTCCTCCCCCAGTGGCTAGGGAGATGCGCTACAGTTTATCTTTTTTTTTTTTTTTTGGTGTGTGTGTGTGGTGGGGGGGAGACCGGGGATTGTAATAGACTTTCAGATTTTTTTTTCCTATACTGGGAATTGAACTCAGGATGCAAGTGCAAATCCTGAGTTCGATCCCTGTTTCCGCAGAAAAAAAAAAAAAAAGAAATATAATATCTTGATTATATTTTTGCTCTAGGAGACAGCCCTACCACTCTAACCTTGGCCCCATTAAATACTACCAGCACTCTGATGGCTCCCTTTTCCCCTCAAGCCCTCCAAATGAAACCTCTAGTAAAGCCTAGGAGACTTAATGCCAACGGATGGCCTGGGGTGTGTGAGATCATGTGCGTTCATGCGTGTTTTTCTGAAGGAATAGTTTATTCTTTGATGGTTTCTTGGAGATCTCCCTTCAGTGCGGGATATCAGACACAAGCAGGCGGCTAGGCGAAGGTGTGCAGTTCCCAGAAGTAGCGCGGAGGACGTCCTGGGTCAGGAGACAGCCTCCCTGCGACTCAGTCTCTCAGTCTGTAAACTGGAGGGATCAGCCTACCGCCCCTCTTAACTGATCCACATAGAGATCGGCGGGGCGGTGGTGGGGAACGGCAGTTAGATGCCGCTCCTGCTGCGCGCCAGCATTCCCGGAGGCAGCGCTGAGCTAAGTGACCACCTAGGTTAGTCTAATGACGCAACCCGGTGCAAAGCTAAAGGTGCCAGTCCTGGCTGGCCCACACAGGACCCCAGGGTGCGGGGGCGCGCTCCCGCGGCGGCGGCCGGGAAGGGGGCGGGGCACAGGTGGGGCGGGCCGGGGGCGGGGCAGCGCGCGGTTCCGGGATCCGGGTCCGGCCTCGGTGGCCTCCGCCGCGGGGCGCGCCAACCGCTGCCCGCAGCTGGTGGGCGCATGTTGGGGTGCACGACAGGACGGTACTGCCCGCGGAGGCTGCGGCGCGGCCGAGGGGCTCTGCTGGCTGTGCTGGCCCTGCTGGCGCTGGCTGGGCTGGGCGCGGTGCTGCGGACCCAGCGTGGGGCTGGGGCTGCGAGGCAGGGACCCCCGCGCTCTGTGCGCCGCGGGCGCCTCGAGCCGGTGCTGTCGCGGCCGCCGGTGCCCCCGGACGCGCTGGGCGCGCAGGGTGAGGCCGTGCGGCTGCAGCTGCAGGGCGAGGAGCTTCGGCTGCAGAAGGAGAGCGTGCGGCAGCACCAGATCAACATCTACCTCAGCGACCGCATCTCGCTGCACCGCCGCCTGCCGGAGCGCTGGAACCCGCTGTGAGTTGGCTCTGGCCCAGACTCGCCACCTGCGAAGCGGCGGGGGACTGGCGCGCCCCGCGAAGTCTGCCTTGGAAGTGGGCAGAGCAGGGGCTCAGAACGTGCATGGGGAGGCGGGATTTTTTTTTTTTTTTTCCGTAAACCTAGGGAAGTTTCAGAAATGGACGAATCTGATACCAGGTGGTCTCTCCCTTGAAAATTTCAACAAATGGGTGGCGGGCGGGGGTGGAACCTGTGTGAGGCGAGCCTCCCTGTGGGCGTCCCTCGACCTCACGCAGCGCGTTGCCAGCTCTGCTCTTCCGGCATGCAGGTGTCCCGTGAAGCCGGCGACTCTTGGCCTGAGTACGCTCCAAGCATCCGCCTGGGTGTGCCGAGGCCACTGAGTGTGCCAGAGGTGAGCCGGCTGGGAGGCGAAAGTGGTGGGAAGTTCAGATCCGGGAGGGCGGAAAGCCACCTTGCCTCTCTGGGGCTGGACTGCTGGGCTTTGGGTGGAGGGTTGCGGGGAGCCTTTGGTGGAAAGGGCTCCTTGGCTGCGGTCCAGCCCAGCTCCCTCCTGTGGGTGGTGCAGCCTTGCAGCCAGTGTAGCCTGACACCTGGTTCCTGTTGGAGCTGGCAGCCGGACTGGGTAGTTGTGCCCCTGCCTAGACGAAGGCTGGGGACCAAGCAGGCCAGGTGGTTACTTTGGTTAAGCAGAGCTGCCTGGTTTTTGTCTTTCACTTTGACTTGTTAGGGTTCTTCTAGTTAACACTGGAAAAGACTTGGGGAAAAGAGGCTCTGAAAGGGCCAAGGGCTACGGCCTGTTTTGTGCTTTAGGTTTGTGGCACCCCCTGCCCTTACCTGTGACTTTCTTTACCGGGATGAAGATAGGTTCAGAGGAGAGAGATGACTCATCTAGTTGGAAGATGGTGGAACCGGCCTGGAGGCCTGTGTCCCTCCTGGCCCCCTGGTTCCTTTGGCCTGTGCTGATCTCATACAAAGTTTAGATGGTCTTGAATTTATTTTCCAATTTTCAGTATCTGCACAAGCTTAACCCCACGTTTCTGCTAGCTGCATTTTCATTGTTAAACACTTTTTGAATAAAAGTTAGTTGAAATTTTCCCCAGCATTTCCCCCACTTCAGCCAAATGGTTTCATACATGCTTAGTTCCTGGAAACCCAGAAGGTGCTTTCTGAGGCCTGCTCCAGGGAATCTTTCAGTTCACACCAGGACTCACAGCCAACCTCTGTGAGATGCCATCCTGGCTTTTTTGCTCCTCTTCTGTGACCTTGAACAAATGATTTGAACCTCAGTTTCACTATATGCCAACAGGAAACTCATAAAAGCCAGTCTCCCTGCACACCACATAAAAGTGGGTAGAAAGAACACTGCCTAGGAATTAATAAAGCATGGGCACCTGGGAACACACTGTGTACTCATTCTTGATTTCCCCTTATTGCTTCTGATGTACTAGGGAGGTTGCTTTTCAGAGTCATCCAGGAGTTGGGCGTGAGTTTTTCTTTTCAGGATCCAACTTCCTTTATTGTCCAAGGTTGTGAATATCTCTTTGAAAAGCTGGATGACCTGTGGGGCTTATGGTATCCTGTCTCCATGGTGATTGCGCTACCCTGTGTCCTATGAGGATTTTCAAATGGACCCTGCTGTTGCATTGACTCTGGGAAGTTAATCTAAAGCCGCACAATGGGCATGTGAATGCCCTGCCTCTAATTTCTGCAGGGAGGCCTGTTGTGTTATTGCTGCCTAGCACAAGAGAAAGGTAGGGTCTCAGCTGGGCCAGGCTTTGAGGCTTAGTAGAGGTGTAGTTTCCTTGTGATGAGTAAGCCTTATGTGGAGTCTCACTTTTGTTACATAGTTGTCCCCTCTAACGCTAGTAAGATAGGTTCCCAGATTCCCAGTGGAGGCCTTAAACTTCAGACAGTACCAAGCTATCCACTAAGCACTATGATGATAATCAGCGTAAATGAATAACAAGTAGCGTAGATAGAGTGGGTGCATGGAGCAAAGGGGTGATTCAGGCCTCAGGCAGGATGAGATTTCAACATGCTACTCAAATGAAAACTTTTGAATTGTTTATTCTGAAATTTTCCAGTTGATATTTTTGAACTGTGGTTGACTGGGTAGCTGAAGTCACAGATAAGAAGACTTCCTTTGTTGATACAGGGGAAAGGAATGCGTAGGAGATAATATGAGAAACTAGAATGGAAGAGTAAGAGCTTTTGCAGTTCAGGAATGGGGTCTCCCAGGAATCTTACATAATAAGGAGAGGGGTCTTTGGATGTCAGAGGAGGGTGGGCCTAAAAGGGATATCCATTCAAGCCACACCTCTGGATATCCATTCAAGTCACACCCCAGCAGATCTGGGGCACAGCTGGCCTGCAAGCCAGATCCTTTATTTGTTCCTTTTTCAGTTGGGCAGTTACTTACTCATTTATTTGAATTGTGAAAGCACTACATATTTGCTCTAAAAATTTTAGCAGAGCTAGAAAACCGAAAAAGAAAAAAAAATCATCAATTAACTTACCGTCCAAGGAGAACCATTGTTAACATTTTGATATGTATCTTTCTAAACTTTCCTAGGTTTAGAAAGAATTTTTTAAAAAATGTGCCTGCCTGTTGCTGTGTGAGTGAGAAGACTCCAACACAGTGGTGCACACATTTATAATGGAAGACTTTGGGCCACAGTAGGAAACCTGCTGCTGTGTAAGAGGCAAGGCGCTGTCCGTGACTTCCTGGTGTTTGCAGCCTGGTGCTGCATGTGCCACTTAGACAGGGCCAGACCATTACAGAGACATTTTGGAGTGTGGGCTCCAGAGAGACCCCGGGTAGACTCTTAGCAGTTCAGATGCACAGCTGTGTGGCTATTAGTTACAGTGCCAAGGAGAAGGAGTGTGCATGATGGGAAATCTCTGTGTGGTTCTTTCCCACGTACAGGGTTTGCAGTGCTTCCACAAATACCTTCTCATTTGATCCTAGCAAAGAGGGGGAGCTTTCCTCCAAGGTGATAACAAACCACTATGGGGAGGCACTTAGCTAGGTTTGAGGCCCTGGAGAACTTTTGTTTTTTAATACTGTTGATGCTGGGGACTCTCCCCAGAAGACTCAAATCTGAATTTCTGTGGGTAGGGCCTAGACTGAATGTGATATGCAACAGTGGTCAATAGCTGTGGACTGGGGCCTGTGGATTTCTGACTTAGGAGAGTTAGGAGGGGTGCTTTGAGAATGTGAAAGAAATCCAAAATTAGAGGAAGTAGGGCTGAATAACAGTTCAAGTGCAGTTAGAACCAGTGATGATATCATAGTCGCACGTCACAAGCAAGTGGTGGTTAGATTGGTGTTCATAGAATACAGGGCCTTGAGGAGATCACCATAACATCATTGTTATTTGCATTCTGACCCGGGTAGCAGGAGGCTAAATGGGGATTTGTGCCCCCAATCTTGTGCATTTCCCCAGCCACGTCTGTGGAGTTGCTGAGCTTTTGATCACCAGCCAGTCTCTGCTGTGTACCACTGTCTAGGAATGAATTCATACATGTGTTAGTTGATGGCTTGATCTGGTTTTAGCTTTGTAAGTACTATAACTGCGAATGTGTGTGTGAGATCCAGGACCAGAAGTAGGGACGACGGAGTCTCGAAGTAGCTCTCTGTAGGTAATCTGACAAAACTGGAGTTCTGCCTACTAGAGTTGGCTAGAGAGGCAGTTAATCAGGATTTCTTTTTATGAAGAAATAGTCTGCTTGTCTGTTCTCATACAGAATTGTGAAGCATCACATGAGGGGTGAAGATTAGACTGAAGTTTCTTTGCTTCTTCAATAAGGCGGTAAACTGTAGGATATTTTATCAGTTCTTATTTGACCCGTCCGGTGGTTATTAGAATGACATTCTTCGAGTCAGTATTTTTGATCCTTATTACCTGATCTCTACTGGTTAATGTTCACTTCATCTTTTCCCTTCCCTTTTCTTTTACTCCTTTTATATTTCTGTGTTTTAGGTGTGTCTCTAGCATGTTGCTCTATTTTATGTTATTAAAAAAATTATAAGATTGGGATGTATCTTAGTGGGAGAGCATGTACTGAGCATATTTGAAACTCAAGATTCAATCTGTAGCACCACACAAAGTAAAACAAAATTCCAGTTCTTATCATCAAATAGTTATATCCATTTATATCTGTTATGCTTACTGACTAATACCTTTGGATTCAATCCTGCCATTTTTTTTTTTTTTTAAAATATATTTGGTTGTTCCAGGATCTCATTACACAGCTCCGCCTCGTGGTGATCCTTCTGCTTTCAGCCTCCCCAGTGCTGGGATTACAGGTTGCGCCCTGGGGTGGGGCTGGCATAGCATGTGATGCTGAGGATGGAACTCTGGTCCCTGGGCTTGCCTAAGCAGGCGCTTTAGTCTTCTGAGCTATCTTGCCAGCACCTGCCACACCTGCCATCTTATTTTGTTATACATTTGTTATCCTCTTCTTATTTTATCTTCTTGTTTTCCTGTAGCTTTTTGAGTTCATAGAGGCTTTCCTCTTCTCATTATGTTTTCCTCTGTGCTAATTTAACAGTAATATTTTTTTCTTTTTCTAGTAGAAGTCATCCCATGTTTACATTAAAAATAGTTTTTTTTTCCTATTATTCTTTTGGTTGACAGTGACTATATACCCAATGCCAACTGATTTAAATATAAAGAGAAGATATTCTAGCATAGGAAAGTCTGGGATTAGAGCAAGTTTAGTTATTCTGAGCACTGGGTCAGGGCTACAGATGTTGCCAGCTGCCAGATGTTGATTGGTCAGGCTTGAGGCATATGTTTTTACAGAGTTTGATATGTGTGTGGCTGTGTGTATTTATGTGTTCAGCCCTGTGGAAACGATATAGACTGAGAGTAAGGGAAGCATTGTTCCTAAAAGAGAAATCAAGGTACAGGATCATGAAAAGGAAGGATTCAGGGACAGGCAAAATACACAACGGAACCTTAGGATCTCCCCCACTTGTTTTAGAGAGGTTGTGGGTATTTGTTATTTTTCTGAAAGATGTTTTGGTGGTAACTGTAATATAAGGATAAAAGAGGACTAGGAGTCATTTCTCGAGCCCATTTATTTATGTCTATCCCAAAATACCAACTTGTATTATGCTAGTGGAGATTATAGGGATCATTACCCAGTAGCATTACTGCGGAGGCTGAGCGGAGTCAAGCCTGTAAGGTGCTGAGCGTACTGCCTGTCATGTGGTGAGTACTTGGCAGATGTGGCTGTTTAAGCTGGTAAGGTGGAAAGGTGACTTAGTTACCTCTCAGTTAGCTCTTCTGTTGTCTTTCTTCTTTTTTTTCCTGCCTTCTCACAGGCAATGTACCAGCAACTTTGTGACAAGATGGCTTAATGGAGCTTGGCATTCCGTTTAGCTCTGAGCTTCTGCTTCTCCCCAAGGCAAAAGCAGAACTTTACAGTGATGCATAGCTGTCCTATAATCAAAGGGTACAGAGCCTGTTCTCAATGTGCAGCTTTGTTTCAGTCCAGGAAAAGACAATGTTTTTTCTGGAAGGAAACTGGGAAACATTCGGTAGGTTGTATTAAGCTTCATAAAGGAGCATGCCATGAGGGGATGTTTTGAAGAAAGACAAATTATCCCAGGCCAAGGAAAAAGCAGAGGGTTGAAAGTTAAATTGCTCAGTGAAAGCATTTAAAGAAAATGACTCAGCTTTTCAAAAAGCCTTTCTTGGTGATTATAAGAAATTGTACATGTTCATTGTAGAACAATTGTAAGATGCAGAAAAGAAGAATCAGATAAAAACCCTGCTTTTCAGAAATCCCCATTGATAACATTTTTTTGGCATAGTTCTTTCTATTGTCTATTGTTTATATGTGAGCATAAGCACACACATTGCTGTTTAGAGAATTGGCTGTGTGCAGATTTGTACTCTGTTCTTTTTTTTTTGTGGGACTGGGGTTCGAACTCATGATCTTGTACTTGCCAGGCAGGCACTTGTGCCATGGAGCTGACTCCCCAGCCCCAAAACAGTCTTAAATGTAGTGAGTGACATGAGATCAAGAAGGAACTTTTTAGAGCTCTGAGTATGCTTCAGCAAGTTGGCAACCGGTTTTGTATGACTTAGTTGTCATGAAGAAGGAGCCCACTAACCATCGTAGGGCAGTGTCTATACTTTTGAGTTTTACAGCGAGCAGCAAAATACATAAACGCAAAATAGAAGAGGGGCAGATACATGGTTCCAGCCCTGTTTGTTTGGGCAGAGAACACAGACATTTTTATCCAAAGCAGTAGGAATATGGTACAGAATTGAAGACAGTTCTTTGCATTGAGTCAACTGCTTCACTTTTTGTCTTTTTGTATTTTTAAAGAAGGGTCTGCAGAGTGTTCAGGATCTCACTACTAGATCAAACTCATAGTGATCTGCCTGTTTACAGCCTGCCAAGAGCTGGGATTATAGACGCGAGCCACCATGCTCGGTCTCAGTTGCCCTCTCTGTGTGCACTGGGGGGTGGGGCTGGCAGGGCGGGCCTGGAGATCGAACCCCCAGCCCCTGCACTTACTTGCAGGTGCTTTAATCTGCTGAGCTATTTGGCCGGCTCTAACTGCTTCACTTTGAAAACCTTGCTTCACCACCCTTCTTTTCACTTATTTCTCCTTGGACCTGAGTTTAACTTAAAGCTAGGTTTTAGATCTATCTCTTTTTAAGGTTAAAAGGGTTTATAAAATATCTTTTCTCATATGTGTCAGCTTTGAATTCTTTCACAAATGTCTGAGATAAAATCAACTTATAAAAAGATTTATTTGGGTTCACAGTTTTGGAAGACTTAGCCCATGACCAGTAGCCCAGGTTCTTTGGGCCTGTGGCTGCATAGTATGGCAGAAGTGACATAGCAAACTGGTCACTTGGTTGGGAGATAAAGAGGAGGAGAAACTGGGGTCCTAAGCCTTCTTTAAGGATATGCTTCTAGTGGCCTCAAACTTCCTACTGTGTGCTAATTCTTTTTTTTTTTTTTTTTTTAATGTATTGGGTTGTTGCAGGATCTCATTATGCAGCTCATACTCCAGGTGATCCTCCTGTTTCCAGCCTCCCCAGCACTGGGACTTCAGGCTTTCTCCACTATGCCCAGACTCTGTGGCCAGCACAGCCTGCCCTGGGATGGGGCTGGTGCAGCATGTGGTGCTGGGGATCAAACTGGAGTCCCTGTGCTTGCCTAAGCTTGCCTAAGCAAGCACTTTAATCTGCTGAGCTGTCTCACTGGCCTGATGTACACCAACTCTTAATGGGCCCTCCACTGTTTAGTAATAGCAGGTTGTGGACCAAGCCTTTAACATCGGGACCTTCAAAACTATTCTAAATCCAAACTATACCAGTAAGCAAGTGCTTCTTCCTATAGTTCCTACTGGGCTGCACCGTGGTGCTGTGCAGTTTCTCTGTGCATCCTGCCTGCTACTCAGGGGCTTAAGAGTCCAGACACATTTGTTAATATTTTTATACAAAGACATATTTGATCCGTTACCCCACTTGTTCAGAAAGGCCTTGATTTAGCTGCACTGAGAACTGGCTGGCCTTCAGTATTTAGCTCCTGTCTGAATAATTCAAGCTGATCCCGTCAGACCCTAGTGTTCAAAATCTGGTTCTTCTGCTGTCCCTGTGGTATCGTTTTTAGCTTGCCATTAGCTGCTTGGTAGCTGTAGTGCTGGTAATTTCCAGGCAGAGCCTTAGTCACCCTGGAAGTTTGTTATCAGTGAGTCGGAGGATAGAATTCTGTGTCAGTTAGGGAGTGCACCCCTAATGCATAGATACTACTAAACAAAGAGGGAGCCTGTTGGTTCTTGTAGCTTCTGGTGAGGTTCCTTGAAGTTGGGTAGGCCTAGCCTCGCTCATCCTGCACCTGCTGCGTCACGGAGCAGGGAGGGCCTGCGTACTGGAGGACCCCCTCCAGCACCCTTCCCAGAGGTTTGTGTGTTCCAGCCACAATTCTGATGTCTACATTCAGTGCATCACCTTTGTGCACACAGTACTGCTGGATGCTGGGGAAAGGTAGGGAGGGGCAAGTCTACGAGTAATGGGAATACTCTGAGGGGTACCTGCTGAGACAGACAGGGTGAGTGCCAGTGCGAATTGGAGGACCGGCACCTGCCTAAGGTCGGGGTGCCCAGGGAGGAGTTGAGCTGAGTGGCTCCTGAAGGAGAACAGGGAGAAGAGCTGAGAGCATGCCAGGCAGACGGAACAGTCAGAGGAAAGGCCTGGCGTGGTGCTGGCACAGACCTGTTGGGGGACAACCGATTCTCTTCTTTCTGATTCTGCCTGGTTTGTGTATTGCTTAACTCTGGGAATTGCTTTCAGTTTGTACACAATATCCCACAGAGCCAAGCATGACAATACTTGTCTTGGATTTGGGAGCCTGAGGCAAGAGATAAGGCCAGCCTGGGCTACTTAGTAAGACACTGTCTCAACAAATAAACCAACCCATATTCCATAGGCAAAGGTTCTTTGGGTCATGGTGAGGACATTTGTGGCCTCTGCTGGGTTCTTATGGTGTGTGCTGGGGACCTTTGGGAGAGTCTCTGACAGACTACTTCCTTCCCTAGGGAAGCCTAGAGACTATGGCTTCTGTCCTCTCTATCATTTCGTTTCCAGCTCCAGCCTTGGCTAGATTCTTGATTTCTGAAGTTCTGTTGTATTTGTAGGTGCAAAGAGAAGAAGTATGATTATGAAAACTTGCCCACAACATCTGTTATCATAGCATTTTATAATGAAGCCTGGTCAACCCTCCTTCGGACAGTTTACAGTGTTCTTGAGACATCCCCGGACATCCTGGTGGAGGAAGTTATCTTGGTAGATGACTATAGCGATAAAGGTAAGTCCCCGGGGACTCTGGAAAGGGCCTGGCCTTCTGTGGCAGTGTCAGGGAGTTGGGGAGAGTGTGATGAAGGAGGGGAGCGGAGGCCTGTTGAAGATGGGTTTTCTGTATGCTGCGTACCTGATGATGGCTTCTGGGAGAGTGGTCCAGGTGCAGGAATGGTCTGTGCAGAAGCTGAAATGAGAGTAGGGGGTGATATGGGTGGGGAGGTGAGGGAGGGCAGTGCCTGGGAGGCACAGAGGGCCTTGAGCTCTCAGTATGGGCAACCCTCACAGGCTTAAGGACAGGAAGGTTCCAGTTAGTCTGATAAACTTTCTCAGCCTGCTGTCTGAAGAGCAACCAAAGGGAGGGGAAGTGTGAGGCAAGGATGGGCTGGAGCTCTGTGCAGAGCAAGAAGATTGACTTGTCGGGGACTAGAGGTATCCACGGGTGACGCCATCCACAGACTAGTGACTAGCTGGAGCAGAGGCAGCTCAGCTTAATTGCAGAGAAATGCCAAGGCTGTGCACAGGTGGCACTGTGGGCTTTACTGTTAGAGCCTGTTTCAAGCCAGACTACCCAAGAGACGAGCGCTGTGCCTCCCAGGCAGGGCCTCTGCTTGGTCCGTCTGACTTCGGAGCTGGCGCATGTGTGTTCTCATTGGCATAGGTGTTTGGCTATTCTCGCAGATACTCACAATTATAGTGATTCACGCAAGGTAGAGACAACACTGGCACGTTACAAGTCTGATGTGATAGTCAAGGATGGTGCTTGGGGTTTGGTACCTGCCCCAGCTGCCATCTGCTCCAGGAGGTTGTGCTGTCTTGGTTGGCCTGGCCATACTGGCTCCCACCCTGACCTCCCGCTGTGGCCAGCTAGAGGGGATAAAGGGGAGGCTTAACCTTTCTCTTCAAGGACAGTACCCAAAATCCCCCCTTTCCTGCATCCCATGGGGCAAAACAGGCCTGCCTGGCCACACCTAGCTGTAAGGGAAGCTGGGAAATGCAGCCTTTATCCTGGTGACCATGTGCCAAGCTCAAGATGAGGAACAGAATGGGGATTAGAGGGCAAGTAGAAGTGCTCATGGCACTCAGGCTGGAGTTTGATGCTGAGTGAAACATCATAGGCTCTGAGCTGTGGGCTCTGGGCACCTAGGTCTCTGGGTGCTTCACGGTGATCCAACTGTGGCAGTGTGGGTGATGCTTGTCTTCTCTGAGCCTCAGTTTCTCACCTGTGACTGGGTTAATCCACACCTATGTCAGAGTGTTGTGAGGAATGAGGACTGAACTTTATGTGACAGCCAGCACATGATAGGTGCTCGTGCAGCAGCCAGCACATAGTAGGTACTTATCTACATGTCCTTTTCCTCCCCACAGCCAGAGCTGTTTAAATCTGTTTGTAATGCCAGTGGTAGATTACACTGCATGGACCTGAATCCCTCTGGACACATCTAGTGACAATACAACTTTGAGCAATGATACTAGTGACTTTCCACCTGGACAAAGCCCTATATAAAGTGGGAATCAGAATAGTTCTGACCTTGTTGGATCAATGTGAGGATTAAATGAGGAAAGTGGGTAATCTGTTGGTTAGTGCCTTGCACAGAGGTAGCTTTTGTTAAATGGAAATGTCTATTTCTGTGAAATATTGTAAGAACCATAAAATGAAAAAAAAAAAGCATCATTTCACCAAGGTATTAATGTAAAAAAAAGTAACAGTAACTCTGGCAGGTAGGAGCAGGGGACAGTGTGCACTGTCTCTGCACAACTCCATTCCTGCCCCTTGGGGCTGGGTGGGCTGACCCCTGCCTTCATCCCTGGTGGTGCTGCTGAGCAGGGAAGGAGCCCGAGCACCTGGACTGAGTCCAGCAGTGCTGCCTGCCACCTTGCTGCTTTCCGCAGCGTCAGGATGATCTTGATGAAGGGCACATCCTCCAGGTGCAGGAAGACAGCTTCTGCAGACGTGCAATTAGTGTTCACAGAGACCCGTCATGATTGCAGGGAGACTGCCTGTACATTCACAAGTATGAGCTGGTATTGCAATTAGCTAGCGTTGCTTGCAAAATCACTGCCCTTACTCTTGCCAACAGCTTATTGCAGTTATATATATCAGATTTAAAAAGAAATCAGGAGAAATTTTAAGTGTCAGATATGTTTAGAGAAGCATTTTCACAAATTATGAAGCCATCGAGACCATTTTATACCACTTAGAGTGCTGAGGACTTGGAGCCAATGCCCCGAAACTCTGTCCTTTTTCCTTCGTCTAAATGGCTTCCCCCTGCCTCCCCTAACCCACTGAGCTGTGGCTGGATAGATCTCCAGTCCGGGGAGACCTGGAGGCCAGTGCTCTCTTGAGGACACATACACTTAATTCACTGCTTTTTCTGCAGACTGGCAGGCACGTACACTCCTGGCAGCTTTTGATTTGTTTTCTTTCATTAAGGATGAGAAAGCTCTGGGGGCCAGTGTGAAGCTTGTAGGATCTGGAGCCATTCTTTGGGCTTAGATTGTGTCTCCTTAGCTTGCTTGCTCTGTGGCCCTGTGCAAGTTACTTAGTTACTGTGGCCCGGTGTCCATCTATGAATGAGGATAATACTGGTACTTACCTCACAGGATTGTGAAGAAGATCAGATGAGTTGTCTATGAATCACTTAGAATTTAGCACAACTAAATTTCAAATTCAGAATTTAGCACAATTTTATTGCTAACTACCCCTTCTACTGTGTAAACTATAGTGATTCCAGGAAAACTTCTACTAACATAATTACTATTTTACATTTTCGTTAGTATAGTGCAATACTTAATACAAGCTACCTATGAGGAAGAGGTTTCTTTAGCTCACAGTTTTGGAAGTCCAAGAGCGTGGTGCAGGCATTGGTTCAGTTCAGTACATCATAGTGGATGGCAGTGGTAGGGTGGGGTGGGGTTGTGGAGTGAGTGAGTATATCTTCAAGCAGGAAAAGAGAGGGGGAGACCCTGGGTCCCAGCAGCCCTCTACTGAGAGCATGTCTTCAGCACCTGAGACTCCCAACAGAGCACCTTGGGAACTAAACCTTTAATCACAGTGCACCCCTGGGGTCACAGACCATGTTCAGACTACAGCATTGTAGTTAGATGATTCATGTGTTTTAGGCTTTAAGTGTTTTCAAGCTATAAAGTATTTCTTAGTGTCAACTTCATTACAATACTGTTCACCTATTTAGGGCATACAATTCAAAATGCATGTGTTTTGCCAGGGAGCAAGTGGTTCTGGAATTCTTCTATCCAACCTATGCTAGGCAAGTAAGCATTTCCAGTGGTTGTGGGTGAGCTGAGGCCTCCCAGGAGGTAAATAGGAGGTGCATGTTGAGGTGCATCTTTGGGACAGGGAGGCCCTAGAAGACCCAGCGTGGAGGAGGTGTTTTGCATGGAGCTGTCACAGTGACCTTGCTGCTCTGCTTGTTCCCTAGAGCACTTGAAGGAGCGCTTGGCCAATGAGCTCTCAGGCCTGCCCAAGGTGCGCCTGATCCGTGCCAGCAAGAGGGAAGGCCTGGTGCGAGCCCGGCTGCTAGGGGCTTCCGCGGCCAGAGGCGATGTGCTGACCTTCCTGGACTGTCACTGTGAGTGCCACGAGGGGTGGCTGGAGCCACTGCTGCAGAGGTATGTAAGCTGCCTGTGAGGGAAGGGCAGGAGGGCGGCCACCTGGTGTACAGACTAGATGGCAGCAGCACCCTGGGCAAGTCCCCTGTAAAGTGCGCTGCGGATCATGGGTTGGGAGGTGCAAGAGGCCACTAATGCTGGTGCAAGAGGCCACTAATGCTGTTCCCTTTAAAAAAAAAATTGTTAGTACATGTTTGCAGAACCAAATGATTACATTTATCACGAGAAGGTTGTACAGGTGCGGAACACATCTTGGTTCTTTGTTTTTATCCCATGTTCCTTCCAACTCCTATTCCCCTCCCAATCTGAGAAAGGTCTGTTTCCACTTCTTTCTTTAGTTCTCTGTTTTCTCATCTCATTTCTTTTCCCTCCCTCAGCTCTTCCTCTGTCTTGTTCCCTTTTGCATTTAAAAAAGATCTCTCTACTTCCTGTTATTTGCTTTTATATTTATATTTTGGGTATAAGAGAAACCATGCAATATGTAAGCTCGTGTGTCTGGTTTATCTCACATGGCATTGTAATCTTGAGGTGCATGAAGGTGACAAATGCCTTAAGTTTGTCCTTCCTTGGGTGGAATACTGCTCCATTGTGTACAAATACCAGATTTTTTCTGTTCCTGTACTGATGGGCATGGAGGCTGTTTGTGGAATGAATCTATTATAAATTGAGCTTCTTTAAGTATGGGTGTGCAGGTGTCACTGTAATATGATGGTGTTAGCTCTACAAGGGGAATACCTGGCTCACATAGAATTTTAGCTTTAGTTTTTTGAGAAATTTTTATACTGATCTCCATAGTGGTTGTATTAATTTGTATTTCCACTATCACTGTATAAGGGTTTTTTTCTCCTTGTAGCCTGGCCCGCATTTGCTGTTATTTGATTTCTTTTTGTATGTGTGTGTGTGTGTGTAGTGTCAGGCTTTTAATTTACTTTATTTTTATTTTTTAATTAAGTATATTGGTACATTCTGGGTATGCATAATGACTGCATTTATCATGGGGAATTTGTACCTACATGTGATAGATCTTGAGTCTTTCCCCCCATTTTTCTACCTTGCTTCCACTCCTTATTTACAAAAGCTTAGTTTTATTTTTCCCCTCTTTCCTCTTTTTT
>PVKN010018249.1:0-16931 GCA_004027915.1 Capromys pilorides
TTTTTTTTTTTTTTTTTTTTTTTTTTTTTTTTTTTTTTTTTTTTTTTTTTTTTTTTTTTTGTGGAACCAGGGATCTAACTCAGGACCTTATACTTGCCAGGCAGGCACTTGTGCCCCTGAGCTATTTCCCTGGTCCCTGGCTATTTATATTTAACTGTTATTTAAACTTATTTTTTTTATACCAGGGATCAAACTCAAGACCTTGTACTTGCTAGGCAGGTGCTTATGCTGTTTAGCTATCTTTCTGGCCCTAAACTTAAAATATAAAGAATTTTAATTTCTAAATACTTAACAAGTGAGGCAATCTATAAATTCAAGGGATGCCATGAATCGTGTGATATGCTTCTGCTTAAATAACCTTCACTTTTCAGGCTTCAAGTAGCACAAGTCAAATCTGAGCATGGTGGACCATGCCATAATCCCAGAACTCTGAGAGGCTGGTGCCAGAAGACTGGGAATTCAAATCCAGCCTGAGCAATTCAGTGGATTTTTAAGACCCTGTTTTAAATCGGGGATGGTGGTGCATGCCTGTAATCCCAGCACTCAGAGATTATACTGCTGAGGCAGGAAGATAATTCCAAGTTCAAACCAGCGTGGGCTACAAAATGAGCTCAAGGTCAGCCTGAATTGCATAGCAAGACCTTGTCTCAAAAGAACAAAAACAACAACAACAAAAAAACCTTTGTCTAAATAAAAACAGGAAACAAATGTAGTTCAGTGTTAAGGCCCTGGATTCAATACCCAGTACCAAATAAAGCATTGTACTAAGAATATTATGTGTGTTGGCCACGGAGATAGCTCAGCAGTTTAAGCACCTGCCTACGAAAGCTCAAGAACCAGGGTTCAATTCCCAGTACCACCTACCTTGTGGAGCCCACCCTGGGGCACACCAAGCATGCCACGAAGACTGGACATGGTGGCACATGCCTGGAATCACAGCAGTGGGGACACTGAAGCGGGAGGTTCACTATGAGCCCGAGCTGCGCAGTGAGCCCCTATACCAAATACAGAAGAAGAAGAAGAAGAAGAAGAAGAAGAAGAAGAAGAAGAAGAAGAAGAAGAAGAAGAAGAAGAAGAAGAAGAAGAAGAAGAAGAAGAAGAATATTATGTGTGTGATAAACATTTAGATTCTAAGAATGTAAGGCTCTGGCACTCTAACTTCAAGATGCTCAGCATAGGGGAGGCGGAGAGATAGTAATGACGGTGCTGCCAGAATGTGAGCTTTGGCGCAAAGACACGTGTGACCAACGCCACCTTTCTGGCATCACTCACCAAGGAAGCTTTCATTTAGTAAACAATTAACTACTTGAGCTGTATTTTTTAGTGTTGGGCAAGTGCTAACAAAGGTGCATTTTCTTAAAATCTGAAATTAAAAATATTTATTTTTATTATTACTTTCCTATGAGATGATGGAATTTTATTTTATCATGAGGGCTTTCAGTAAAAAGTCATTTGGTTAGTTCTAATTGTTGAGATGATTAATTATCCTAGATCAGATGAATTTCTGAGTTTTATTTTGTTTTGGAAACAGGGTCTTGCTATATAGTTCAAATTGGCCTTGAACTTGTTCTGTCAAACTCAAGATCCTCATGCCTCAGCCTCCCAAGTACTGGGATTTCAGGCAGGCATCACCATGTGCAGCACTTGAGTATTTTTAGTACAGAGCAAAACATATGAGAAAAAAAGACTTCAACTGCTAGGCATGGTGAAAAGTGCCTATAACCTATCTGAGCACTCAAGAGGCTGAGGGAGGCAGAGTTCAAGGACAACCTGGAGTAGCTATACATTGAGTTAAAGGCTGATCCACAGTACATAGCAGTGCCCTGTCTAAAAGAGTTTTCTACAGTAGTCAAAACAGTACATCAATGGGGCTGGGGAGATAGCTCTGTGGCACAAGTGCCTGCCTGGCAAGCGCAAGGTCATGAGTTCAAATCTCAGTCCCGTAAAAGTAATAATAACAATAATGATAATAATACATCAATATCCAAAGCACTGGGCCAGCGAGATAGCTTAGCAGACTAAACATCTGCTTGGGCAAGAACAGGGACCAGCATTCAATCCCCGGTCCTGCATGCTGCACCGGCCCCATCCCCGGGCCAAGCTGAATCAACCAAAGAGTGTGGACATGGTGGCGCATGCCTGTAATCCCCCACTGGGGAGGCTGAAAACAGGAGGATCGCTATAAGTCTGTGCTGCGTGCCAAATACATAAAAAAATGGAAAAAAAAATATCCAAAGCACAAAACCATGATTCCAGGAAGAACTTCTTTAGGTTGGGAATTAATTTATTATATAGTATATGATATTTAATAATGTTCATATTTTCATTAGATCATTTGTACATAACTATTCTACTAAAAGAGTTATTTATCAAAATCCAAAAGATGTGGCCAGACTGTTCCCTGTGGTTGTCAGTAGTGGCCATAATACAGCAGGCACCTGAAGCCACGTGTTCCAGCTGAGTGGGTCCAAAATAGTCCAGGTTCCCATGTACAAGGAAAAATGGCCAAGCCTACACCTGGTAGTACTGTTTGGAGCCTGATATGGAAGTGAATAGAAAATGCTGTGAACCAAGGAGCTAGAAAGCAACTAACTTTATTATACTCACCAGCTGATGAGGATCATTCCAGAGCACAAGCCACAAGTCTGCTCTGGGTTTAGGTTTGGCAAGTGGAAGATACAAAAGTTTAAAAGCCTGGTGCTCTTTTTTATTATTTTATTTTATTTTTTGAGACAGTGTTTTACCACACACTTCAGGCTGGTCTTGAGCTCACTGTGTAGCCCAGGCTGCCTGGAACTCATAGTGATCCTTCTGTTTTCAACCTCCCCAGCTCTGGGATTCCAGGCAAGCGCCACCATGCCCAGTCTCCATGGCTGGCTCAGCACTCTCAGGGGGCGCAGAGCTGGAGCAGTACTTGGTACTAGGATCAAACCCTGGTCCCTGTGCTTTCCTAAGCAGGCACATAGTCCACTGAATGATCTCATTGGCCCTTGTGAATTCTTTATTGAGTAGTGTCAGTTATTCTTTGTTGTTGGACAGAAAGTCCTTGAAACAAGTTAGCAAGATACGTTTGAAGCTAGGGTGCACAGGCTGTGCAGCTGGGTGCAGTCATGCTGAGCTAGGTCAGCTTAGCCCTGGTTTGCAGCTGGGCGTGATCAGGCAAGGCTGACCGAGTCTAACAGACCAGCTGTATGGAGAGCTGCATGATCTTATTTTGTCCTGATATGGTGTCAAATTTCTAATCGATTTTTGAATTTTTAAAATTTCCATCGCAGTACGTTAGTAAGTAGCTGCATTCATTGATGATCATGGCCAGTACCAGGATCAGGGAGAAGGGCAAAGGAAAGGACTCAAGTGGGAAGGGAGAAGGGGGATTAACAATTTAGGCTTCCAGGATTTATAGGGTCAGACACCACTCACCTAAGGACCCCCTATTGTCTGTCTGTCTGTCTTTCTCTGCCTCTATCTCCCTTGCTCTCTGATGTCATCAATCTGCATGGCCTCCTAAATTTAAACCTGGATGATCATGAGGGTAGCGACGCGTTTGTGGTTGAATAGAGAGAAAGGAAGTGGCTCACCCAGTTTCCCAATTTCAGGATTAGCACAGATAATCACGAGGGGGATGTGGCATCGACAGCTGAGCGGAGGGAAGAGAGGGACTCCTTTGGCTCCTTTGTTTCTAGCTGTACCACACCCACACTGAGCCAAGAAATGTTCAGCTCCACAAAACCTTCCCAAGGCACACCAGTTACTATATATATATATATATATATATATATATATATATATATATATATATTAGAGTAGGAAATTTTGCCGGAGAAAAGGAATAGGAAATAGAAATAGCTCCTGAGAGATAGGAGGGGTCCTGAATGGGTGCTCTCCTGATATTTTTATTGTAAAATATATAGAACATAAACTTTACTCTCTTTGCCCTTTTAAAGCACATGGTTTAGTGGCATTAAGTACATTTGCGTTGCTGCAGAACAAAACTTCCATTCAAGTCCTTAGTAAGGTCCTGTCCTGCACACTCCCTATCCTTGGTAGCTGCAAGTCTACTTTCCATCTACATGATTTTGACTCCTCTACCTCATTTAAGTGGAATCATGCAGGATTCATCCTCTTGTACACATGTCAGGATTCCTTTTCACAGCTAAATAATATTCCACTACGTGAATATACCACTCTTTGTTCACTCATCTGTCAGTGGACACTTGGAGGATTGTACTGTTTATAAACTAAAATCGTGTTATTAATAATGTGTAGTACCAACTATATTCAATAAATATAAAAGAATAGTAGAATTCAGTTAGGAAACAGCTTCGTTTCCAATTCTCTTAAAAATTTCAAAGATAATATCTTATTTATTCAGACTTTAGAGTGATAGTTTTTGTCAAAATTGTTGCAATTAATGAGAAGGGTTAGGTGATTTAAACAAACACACTGGGCATGGTGGTGGACTCCTACAATCACTATGAGTTCAAGGCCAGCCTAAACTACATAGTGAGACCCTGTCCAAAAACAAAAACGCAAGCAACTTCCTTTATTGTGGTAATCAATCCATAGTGATTAAATCTATTGCCAGGGTTCTGATACTTGCTGGCTGCTGATTAGAATTTTATAGCCAGGCCTCATGGTATATACCTAGAATCCCATCATTCTGGGAGCTGAACCAAGAGGATCCCCAATTCAAGCCCAGCTTAGTGAGACCCTGTTTCAAAATAAAAATTTAAAAGGGTTATACATATAGCTTAGTTCAAAGGCCCTAGGTTCAATATCCAGAATAATAATAATAATAATAATAATAATAATAATAATAATAATAAAATTCTAGCTACATTTGAATTATTTTCAAATGAATTCATTCTTTTTTGGGGGGAGAATCAAACTCAAACTCAAAGACCTTGAACTTGTCAGGCAGGCGCTGTGCTATTGAGTTACATTTCCCAGCTCCAAGTTTATTCTTTTGGTTTGTTTGTTTGTTTGCTTGTTTGTTTTTTGCCTTTTGAGACAGTCTCACTAAGCAGTTCAGGCTGCCTTGAGCTCACTTTGTAGCCCAGGCTGGTCTCGAACTCGCAAGGATCCTTCTGTCTCAGCCTTCCGAGTGCTGGGATTATAGGCATGCACCTGAATGTTGGGTGTCATCTCTGAAGTCTTAAAGTCCTGGATCCATGGCCTGTTATGATTTCCTATTCCTCCACTCACCAAAGTCACACCTGCCTCTTAGCCTCGGAGCCACCTGGAGATCTCGCTGCCCTTGCTGCCTTACGTTCTGCTGCCCTTTCCCACAGCACTTCCTTCCTGTGGAGCCTGGATCCCACTGTCAAACTGCCAAAGCACTGGAGCACCGGCTCCCTTTGGTGCTTGCACACGCAATTCATGAACTTCTAACCCTGGAGCAGTCAAGCTGGTTTCTCCACTACTATATTCTAAGCACAGATGTAGAAAATTATATCTGTGGGTTAGTAACAATATCAAATTTTAAATTTCAAATTAGAGTTTAAAACCACTCTAAATCCTCTACTTAGCATTCCAAATTTACACTAACATCCTCTCTTTATAATCATCACCTTCCTCCTTTTCAAAAGATGACCTCATCTCCCAGCTCACAGAGAAGATTGGGCCTTTGGTGTAATGAGAAGAGACTTATTTAACCTGTAGGCCCTGCATCTATAAACACATGTATAACCGAGTCCATCCTTATCTTCTGTAAGTTTCTGGGCAAAACTTTTCCCTCCCAGCTTAGAGGAAATGCTCCTTTTATTCAAGATTAATTCTGTCAGTTATCAGGCAAAGCTCTCTTCCCCTCTGCTTCCTCAGGGAATTTATGCCATTAATGTTCCATTTATCTCCTGTATTTCCATTTTCTGTCTCCCTCCTACATCCTTCTATACAACCCATTGCAGCCTGACTTTGAAACAAGTAAAATGAAAGCCAGTCTTATGAAACATTCCCAGGAACCTGCATTTCCTTCAAACTCCTGATACCCTTCAACTGAGCTTCCAGTTTAAGCCGAGTCTCTCCTTTCTACCTCTTCACGTTCATTTGCTCTGCAAAGGCCTTGAACTGGGCTTCCACTTCCATCGGTTCACAGCTCTTCTCACGGATGTCTGAAGTCTCTGTGACAGTCGACCACTTAGTGATCACTGTTTTTATTAGTACATGTTTGTGGGGATGACTGCATTCATTCATCGTGGCGAGTTGGTACATATGACATATACTTAACACATCTTAATTCTTCTCTTTTTGAGATAGAGTCTCAATATGTAGGTCAGGATGGCCTTAGACTAGCAAAGATCCTCCAGCCTCAGACTCCCAAGCGCTGGGATTACAGGTATACAGCATGTGATACCAGGGACTGAATTTGGGACAACGCGCTTGCCAGGCAGGCACTTAGGCCACTGAGCTATCTCCTCAGTCCCTAAACTTTCAACTAAACCATTCCAATCAACCTAGAATGAACCCTGGAGGCTTCTTGTAACACACTGCTGGCTTTATTTTCTTGGACTGTATGTTTGTGTTTCCAAGTAAGACTGACCTAGTGTACTCTTTTTTTTATTATTATTATGGCCGGCTCAGCCTGCCCTGGTGGTGGGGCTGGCGCAGCATGTGTTGCCAGGGATCAAACCGCAGTCCTTGCAGTTGCCTAAGCTTTCCTAAGCAGGCGCTTTAGACCACTGAACCGTCTTGCTGGGCCCCTAGTGTATTCTTTTCTGGTACTAATTTACACACTTTGAGGAGTCTGGCTTTGCAGGGTATAAACTGAGCCAGAAACCCTTTCACCCTTTGCTGCCTTTCCACTCTATTAAGTTATAGTTAGTTCTGTGTTTCTGATGTTAGAACGTAAATTCCCTGCAGCCAGGAGCTGTGTCAGTCTCCTCATTTGCCAATGTTCCCTGCACCTAGGACAGGGCACAACATTTATCAGCATGTCAGACCAGGTTGGTTAAATCCCATTCTCCCAACTATCACCTCTCTGTCAGCAGTCTCTTTATTCCTGTGACCATTACAGTTTCACATTTCCTAGGTCCCTTATTAAAAGACTGGCTCCTTCTGTGATCCCTTCATCGAATGCCTAACCAAGCTTAGCGAGGAGAAATCTAAAGAATATTTGTAAAATAAGTTGAAGAACGTTTTAGACACTTCAGAAGAGCACTGTGCCATCATATTTTAGATTAGGTTTGGGCTTGCAGAGACAGCCTCCTCCACCTCCGAGCGCTGCCCGCCCTGGGTAACCTGCTCCTGCCTCGTCTGGCACTGTGCTCCTCTGCGGTCTCACACGCAGGGTACCTGTTACTTCTTGTATCTTCCTTCTACCACCATAAAATTTACTTGTCTTAGTTTTCACTTCCTCAGGGCCTAAGGATTCAGTGCACAAGAAAAATTAGTTTTACTAATAGAGAACAATAGTCAGAGAAGCCAAAAGCAGTGCACACCTTGGTGATAAATGGGCATTTTAAAGCATTGCACTTTTTCTGATTATAAAACACATTTGTTACAGAAAAAAATTAAACATGCATTTTAAAAAAGCAGAAGAAACACACACACACACACACACACACACACACACACCATAAAAGAAAACCAGGCATGATGTTATATGCCTAGAACTCCAGTACTCTTAGTGGCTGAGGCAAGAAAATTGCAAGTTTGAGCCAAGCCTAAACAACTTAGTGATTTATCAATCAATAAGTAAGTACCTAAATAAATAAAATTTTAAAAACAAAAAGTGGAATGGGGATATAGCTCAGCAGCACAATGCCTGCATGGTAAGCATGAGGTCCTAAGTTCAATTCGAGAAACGAACAAACAAACACCAGAAAAGCCACTTATAAAAAAAATACATATATTTTTTAAAAAACCAGAGAGCCAGGGATATAGCTCAGTGGCACAGTGCCTGCTGGGAAAGCTCAATGTCCTTGGTTCAATTCCCGTTACTAAAAAAACAAAACCCAAACAAAGCCAGGTGTGGTAGCGCATATCTGTAATCCTAGCACCCAGGAAACTGAGGCAGGAGGATCATAACAAGTTTGAGGCCAGCCTGAGATACACAGTGAGACAGTGTCTAAATAAATGATTAAAGCTGCAGTTATAGCCAAGTGCAAAGGCCAGGTTTCAATTCCTACAAAACAAAGGAAATAAAAGATACAAGAAATCTCAAGTGTAGGACCAATAACCATTAGAAAATTTATCATGTCTACACCCTGTGCCCTGTATAACTACAACGAGGACAACAATATGCATTGTATCAATTATTGTGAATGTACTACTAATGTGTTTTGAAACTGTCACATTGTAATTTCTTATTAAAAGTAATTAAAAAGAAAAAAAAAGAAATCTCAAGTCTAAACATTTTATTTTTAATATAGCACAGCAGCTAAGAGCCTGGATTACTGCCTACATGTTTAAAAAAAATAATAATAAGGGTATTTACTAACCCAGCATCCTTTGCTCTACTGCTTCTTGTTGGCAGCTGCCACCTGTCTGGTGATCTTGTCCAGATCTCTCTGTCCCTGAGGTGTCAGCTTGAGCCCCTGTCCCCCTTGTCCTTTTCCACCATTTCCAGCCCCTCTGGGGCTTGGAGGATTTTTGAGACACCCTTCCCCGGCTGCCACCTTAGCTCTTGGTCATGGCTCTGACCCCAGCGCCACCCTGAGGTTCATGTGCCTGCTGTGGAAGCAGCTCGTGCGTAGAACCGGTGCTCGTCACAGGCAGCAAGCTTTTTATGCTTGACCAGCTTGACTGCGCCCACCCATTCGGGGACTTCCAGCCTGCCCCACTCTCTGAGGAAGGCTGCCAGCGCTCTGAGAACTCCTGCTGGTTTTCGCACTTTATAATAACCAGGCATCGTGTGGCCCCTGTGCTGCCAGCCAGGGAAAGGGCACAGCCTTCGCTTGGATTCCACCTCGATCACTTATTAGCTGAGACAGAGATAAGCCATTTAACCTTTCTATTTTAGCTTTACTGTCTATAAAGTAAGGGTAGTGATAGTATCTATTGTCACTATGTTTAAGTTAGTTAATATTTATGCTTAAAACGACCCTTAGACCATTGTAAGTCTATGTTAAGTATTTGCTATTATTGTTTTGACAAATATTCTTCCATATAAATAAGACGTTGACTAACTGGTAGAAAAAAGTGTATAACATACATCTATATTTATTTATTATTTGGTGGGGCTTTTGCCTTTTTTTTTTTTTTTTTCATTGAGAAGGTCTAGCATCTAGCTATGTGGTTCAGGCCAGCCTTGAATTCACTGAGTAGCCCAGGATGGCCTCAAACTTGAGGAGTTCCTCATGCCTCAGCCTCTGAAGTACTGGAATTAGACGCATGCATCTATGCCCAACTATACAACCATGCCCAATATCTGTATATACATGCTTCAAAAAATAATGGAGTTAAAAAATAGACTCATTCATTATACTCTCTCCTTCCACACACTTTTTTTTTTTTTTTTTTTTTTTAGCACTGGGATCAGACCTAGGGCTTCATGCCTGCTATCCGAGTGCTCCACCACTAAAATAGTCCCCTTGCCCCCAAAACATACCATAAATACCTTCTCACTTTTATTCCCCTGAGACACAGTCTTTCTATATAGCCCAGGCTTGCCCTAAACTAGATCCTCCTGCCTCAGCCTCCCAAGTGCATCACTACGTGTTCTCAGTGACACATGCTTTAAATTGGTAAATTTGTAATCACATTGTGCCTTTTCTTGGCCAGAACTGTGTTTTCTCATTTGACTTTTAATGTTGTCAGGTGGAACACAACTCTCAGGTTCTCCTCAGTACCACTCCCTGGTG
Source organism: Capromys pilorides (assembly GCA_004027915.1). Taxonomy (NCBI): domain Eukaryota; kingdom Metazoa; phylum Chordata; class Mammalia; order Rodentia; family Capromyidae; genus Capromys; species Capromys pilorides. The sequence continues at coordinate 9,801 of PVKN010018249.1, forward strand.
CCTCACAGATTTAGTTTACTTGCCTAGTATCTGAAAGCATTTCAGGTTTTCAAGCTTCAAACCTGATTTTCAGTAATTATATATTCTTTCCTTCCATGGGTGAGCCATTCTTTTGTTTGTTATAAAATTTTGTTTTACTTTTTTCCCATTCAGAAGGAGGGAGGGAGGGAGGGGCCGGGGAGATAGTTCTGTGGTACAAGTGCCTGCCTGGCAGTGCAAGGTCCTGAGTTTGAACCCTGGTCCTGCCAAAAAAAAAAAAAAAAAAAAAAGGAGGGAGGGTCTCGCTGTGCAGTCCAGGCTGGCCTCAAACTCAGTCTCACACAGCCAGGCCCAGAGCTAAACCATTCTTAACCAATTTCTATTGCTAGACATTGTCTAATTAGTGTCATAAATAATGATGGGAAGAACATTCATAAAGAAATCATCTTTGGACACCTTTGACATTTTTTCTTTTATTTTATTTATTTTTTCTTAAAAACTTTATTTATTTATTTATTTATGTTATGGCCACCTCAGCCTGCCCTGGGGTTGGGGCTGGCACAGCATGTGGTGCCAGGGATTGCACTGCAATCCCTGTGGTTGCCTGTGTAGGTGCTTTAGACTGCTGAGCTATCTTGCCAACCCCTTTTCTTTTATTTTATTTTGACATAGGGTCTCACTATATAGTTCAGTTATCCTTGCACTCGCTATGTAGTACAGGCTGGCCTCAAACTCTAGAGGTTCCTCCTAACTCAGCCTCTAGGGCTGCGATTATAGACATGTGCCACCATGCCCGGCTGAATATTTTAAATGTCTTTAATACATATTGCTCAATTGCCTTATAAAGACATTATTGCTTTTTGTTTCTTCTAATCCATTTTCCAGAACAGTTACTGCTACTGGTATTATCAATTTTTTAACTTTTGCCAAGAAAAAATCTACCAAAGGTATACATCTTTTAACTACGCCTACTGAGGAGAAAATATCTCCCCAGCAACCTTCTGAATTCATTCTTTTCTTGCTGTCCAGACAATAAGTGAAAGGAGTTAAGAATCTTAGTTACATCCTTAAATGACATAAAAAAAATCATTCAAGTATCTCTGTGCCTCAAAGAATCTGCCAGCAGTAAATATCAGGCGAAAGCTAAGGAAAATCTTCCATCTCAAGTAAGCTCTATCCATCAACCTATAAAATTAGCTGCATATGGTGATGCAAGCCTATGATCCCAGTACTGCAGGAGGCTGAGGCAAAAGGATCATCACAAGTTCAAGGCTAGCCAGGGCTAATGGCGGGCTCAAGACTAGTTTAAGCTACATAGTGAGACTCTGTCTCAAAAAGCAAACAAAGGAAGAGGAAGAAGGGGAAGAGAAAGATAATTCATAGAAGGTATAAAATGAACATGAATATAGTTACTGTTATAATTGTTAAAAACAGCCACACAAAAAAAATTAGCAGCTATCATCTGCTCACTTCACTGTATTCAGGCGCTGTAGCGTGCATTTTACCTTCACAACAACCTTAAGATCAATATTATTATCAGAATTATAATTGGTAAAACTCAGGGCCCCATAGGTTAAAGAAACTTATATAAAGTCACGTGACAATAAGTGGCAAAGCCAGAATTCAATCCAGGCTACTTTAATTCCAAGTCCACACACTTAAATGCAAATAAACTGCTTTCCCTTAGCACTTTTTATTTCTCACAGGACTTTCATACACATCCTTAGACTATACTGATAAGTGCAAATAAAAAGAGGTACTGAGATCAGCTCCTCGATGAGGGGCCACATACAGCAAAAGTGCGTGCAAAGCCTCGGATAGCCACTGCTTTCCATAAGATCATAACCAGTACCACTCTTGCAGATAGATCTGAAAAGTCTTCCCCCATCAGCACTTTTGAGTCAAGGGCTATGGCAGCCCTATAGATTTCCACTGCCGCAGCAGGAAAGCCAATTACAGAATGATGACAGGCGATGCAGCTTACTCCAGCCCTTCCTCATTCAGCAACTTTGTTCTTTTTCTGTTTCTGCTCCCAGCTGACAGAGCTGCTTTAAAAAAAGAAATCATTTCTGCAAACCCATCTGAAGCAGCTCATCCTGCAGGCTTTCAGCCAAGTAGCTCTCTGTCAGAATAATGTAGAAATCTGTTTTCCAATGCTAAAATTAAAAAGCCTGAGCTGTATTTTTTTGAGTTGTTATGACATCAGATTAAGCCAAGAGAAAAAAAAATAAGTAAAGATTAAGCCAAAAATATAAATATATATGTGAACTTTAGGTTGTCCAAAGTACCATATTTTGGACATAGCAACTATATTATGTTTTTGTTGGCTTTGTTTTGTTTTGAGACAGGATCTCACTATGTAGTCCAGGCTGGCCTCAACCTCAACCAAACCTCCTTCTTCAACCTCCCAAGTAATGAAATTACAGGCATGCAAACAACCCTACCCAGCAACTGGGGACCCCTTTTTTAAAAAGTTGATGTTTTTTGGTTTTTGTTTTTGAGGCAGGGTATCCCTCCACAGTTCAGGCTGGCCTTAAACTCTCAGCCTTCCTTCTGACCTCAGCTCCCGAGTGCTGGGATTACAGGTGTGAGCACTACACCTTGCAAGAAGTCAATGTTGTACAGTACTAATAAGGTTAATTGTATAATTTACCCCTTTTTGTTTTTCTATTGTGTATAATTGATTTTAGCATCTTTCTCAATAAAGTTGACACTTGACAGTTTTCCAATACTTAAAGATAAATCAGGGATACAATGTTTCAGGCAGAGGTAGGTATGAGGGCTGAGCTCCAGGAATGGGTAGGCAGAACAAAAGATGAGAAAAGATGAGTCTGAATCTAGAAGCTTAAGCCTAAGGGACAAGACAGGGTGCAGGTGTGGGTGACAGGGGTAACTTCACAAAATAGAATGACATTTTGAAAATCTGATGTCCTCTGATCTAGAACTTCTGCTTCCTGAGTCCCAGTCTCTAGAAAAGAGAAAAACAAGCCCATCCTGAGCATGCGTGTACGTGTGCTAAGGGCCACACTTTGTTTGGGGCTATGACAGCTCAGTGCTCGTTAATGCTGACATTAACACTGGGGAAAGAAACTCCTAACCTGCTAGACGTCTGGTTAGTTTGTGTTCTCGAAAATCAAAGAATGAATTTTAAGAAAAATGGAGGTTCAGAGCAAAATATATTATTGGGGAAAGAAGGCTACTATCTGAAAGAGACGCTGCCTTTTCTAGGGATTTTCTTTATAGAGCAAAACCATGAGGTGAGGTGGGAGGAAATGAGAAATCACAAGGTGGGCATGAGGTGGGACAAAACTATGCTCAACCAATAAAATGACGATCAGAATTGTACAGGCAATATTGATTAATTGGGGATTGAGTGGAGAAGCAAGTCATGTAGCAAGTGGGCATGAAAACACCAGGGGCTGTGCCAGGAGGGGCTGTACCAGGAGGGGCTGAGTTAGGGGTGTTTTCCGGTTTTCAAAGTGATGGAGATCTACATAGAGTATATCAATCACTGCTGTTAATCCCTAGGGGAAGTATATGAGTGCATTCCTTTCATCTTTTGTCTTGAGGTCTGGCCCTCAACAGAGGCGCCTCCCCCACAGCTGCAATGTACTCTGTCTTCTGCACTGACTCCTCCAAGCACCCAGCCCTGTCTGATTGCCTACAATATTCCTACCTAACTTAGCTGTCATAAACCACATCATTTGTTAGGAAGAAGCTCAATTCTCCTTTTCACAATGAAACTGCAGAGTAGTTAGCGATCTCATCTCACTAGTAGCACAGTTAGAAACAAAGGAACGCCATTGCCTCCCCTGGGTTCCACTGCCAATGCTGTGGCTCCCTCGGGAATGTCCATGTGTTACACCCGGGTGGACAGCTCCCCATGCCAGTCACACCACGCCAGTGCTCTGTAAGTTCCCTGCAATCCTACAACTGGGGCCAGTACAGAACTAAAAAAGGCAAAGTTTAATATAACAAAGGTAGCTTCTCTGGGGAGAACAGATGGAAAAGAAACAGGATATACAGCTATTCCGACTTGGGAGGGAGAATCAGAGCTGAAAGCGCTCCGGCTCTTATCTTGGAGTCACGCGTCTTTCCCATCCCCCAGGTGGGGAATTCTTTAGTCCTAACCTAGTCCTTCCAGCCTTTTGCTTTCTTCCTGTCCCTTAATAAAAAATAGGTGAAGGGCAGGGCCATTTAGAAAGGCAGCCTTACTTAATGATTAAGGAAAGGGTACCTCTCAGGGACCACAGTTCAGTTCCCGGCACCGCATGCTGCACCAGCCCCACCCCCAGGGCAGGCTGAGCCAGCCATATTACAAAAAAAAAAAAGAAAGGGTATGTATGTGTGTACATGTGTGTATCTGGTGCAATATTATATTCATGTTGAAGTGAGGACACACATACATGTGTATATGCATAGGGATGTGTGTACATGTGTGTGTTACCTATGAAACAGAAGTTTTTAGGTGACTGTCTGCTGCCACCCTGGCACTTGCTCAGGTGGGGGAGGGGAGCTGGCTTTCCAGGCAATTGTGCTGCAAGGCACCTCTCCACTTGAGTAGCTCTTCCCTCCTCTGTCTTTGTCATGACCCTAACAGCAAGGCCTACCTGTGAGCAGAAACTGCTTCACTTTTAGTAAGTTTCGCTGTTAATAAAGCTCAGTGAGGCCTTTGTCCCATCTTTTCCCTACCTCCAGTGCCGCCTGTCCCTACACATGCTTCCCTAATCCCAAAACAGGGAAGCTGTGTGAGCCATTTCCTTTCTCTCTATTCAGTCATACAGCATCACCCTCATGAGTATCCAGAGAGACAGTGGGGGACGCCTGGCATGAGCAGGGTCTGGGGCCGTAGATGAGGGAAGCCTGAGTTACTGAGCCTCCTTTTCCCCCTTCCCACTCCAGTCCGTTGGCCTTTACTCTGCTTCCCTTTTTTCCCATCTCCCTGTTCCTGGTACCATTCTGTGATCTTCAATGAATGCAGCTACTTACTACGTACTATGAGGTATACGCTTGGCCATTCTCTCCTTGTTGTACCTGTATGATAGACAACTAAGTTAGGTAGAAGTAGTACAGGCAGTCAGAAAGGACCAGGGCCTCAGAGAAGCCAGCACAGAAGATAAGAGCACATTGCAACTGTGGCTGGAGATGCACTCATTGAAGGACAGGCCTGGGGCAAGGATAAAGCGACTACACCTACATACCTCCCCAAGGAATAAATAATAATGATCAATATTCTAGATGGGCACTAGTCATCTAGGTGGGTGATCAGGACCACCTGACTCATCTCTTCTATAAAAAGGCTCTTGTTCTTTCCATGTACACTTGGTATGTGACTTGTAGTCAGCACTACACAGCAGCTATACTTGCGATCTTATTGATGGTACATAGCTTTGTTCCACCTTGTACCCACCTTGTGACTATGTATGCACCTTTATAAAGCTTCCTTTGACAAGTGGGCTCATGGGCCACCCACTTTCCCTGCTGTCTCTGAAGAGTTGTCTTTCTCAGTAGAATTTCCTATCCATAACCTCTTCCTTAGAATTCACTGTTTCATTTTGTAGAACACAAACTCAGCGTATTGAATATATAGCAGGTTGGGAGTTATAGTACTTTCCTATGTCATTTGGAGGTCCTAGTCATTCCTATCCTACCTGGACTATTTTTGTCCCACTTAATGGTAACAGTGGGGAATATTGGGGCCCAGAGAATCAAGCCATGCAGGTGGTGAGAGGAAAACTGAGTTTGGGATTTTAGTTGTTTTATCTTCAAAGTCAATCTTTTCATCATAACACACTGTGCTCTCGTGAAATATCTTGCCTGACTCATTTTTTTTTCTCTTGTGAGACTGTGTGACTATATCATTAATTTTGTGACTGCTCAGTATTCCAAGAAGTGAAGCCATAATTAGGTAATCAATCATTTTCCCACTCCTGAAATTTTTATAATATACTGCTAAATTTATGAAGACAGGCCTATAATCCCATCATTTTGAGAGACCAAGGCTGGAGGATTACAAGTTTGAACATAGCCTGAAAAATTTATTGATTTAGCAAGACCCTGTCTCAAAATAAAAATAAGCCAGGTGTACTGGTGCACACCACCTATAATTTCAGCAGTCAGGAGTGTAGGAGTCCCTCCAGGTTCTCGTTTCAGTCCAAGCAGACAATATTTATAATCCCAAAGATACATTATTGGAATCCCACCAAGTTAATTCTAATCTATTATTCCCAGTGAAAATAAAGACACTAAAACGTATTTATAATTATTGGAAAGCCAAGGGGCCCTAAGACCAGCCACGAAGATGGCTTCCCAGAACCAAGAGATCAACCCAGGGCCACACCCAGAGTTTTATTTAGCGAAGGAGGAGTGGCTTGAGAAAGAGAATTGTGGGAAATAGGTGAGTATTGTGAGCTGGGCTAGGTAGGCCTACATTTACCTCTGCCATATGCAGAGAGAAGGATATGCAGAGAAAGTACTTTGCATTATGCTATTGAGATAGTATTTAATGTGTCAGGGGTCTGGTGCTTCAGCTCTGATGTAATCTTTCAAGCCCCAGGAAGTCATAGCCTCTATCTTGATCTTAGCTGGCAGTAGGGAGCATTGGCTCCTTGTTCTGTCTCTACCTGGCTCACATTAAAGAGCAGCAGGTATAGGTTACCAGGGATACACGCATGCCACCTTCAAAGACTTAACACCAGCACCTCAGCTAGACGCATTATACATTGCTTAAGGCCACCTGAAAGGACAAAGAGAAGTCCGAGCCAGCTCTGTACACATCAGTACAAGGAAACAGGGTCAGGCTCAGCCAAAATGGAGACAATCTCTCTTCTTTCAAGGAGAGCTGCTTAGGTGGTCCTCCATAAGGAAGTTAAGGCAAAATGATCTTTGAAAGTTCAAGGTCAGCCTGAATTACTGTGGTGAGAACCTTTCTCAAACAAAACAAATGAAAACCAATAAAGAAGGAAAAGAAGTAAGGAAAGAAGGAAGAGAAAGAGGGAAAGAAGGAGGAAGAAAAGGAGGAAGGCTCAAGATATAGGTTAATGTAAAAGCCCTAGGTTTAATTTCTAGTATTGGAAAAGCAAGGAAGGAAGAAAGGAAGGAAGGAAGGAAGGAAGGAAGGAAGGAAGGAAGGAAGGAAAGAAAGAAAGAAAA
>PVKN010018250.1:0-16925 GCA_004027915.1 Capromys pilorides
ATTACAGCAGTGGGAAACCGCAGCCAGCCCCATGTATATGTATTTTTGCCTTCGTGGCAGCGCAGTCCTCTCTGGATTGCAGCATCTTTACCCAGGGGCAACCTTTAGGCCTTATCCCATATGCGGAACACACCTAATCCCAGACAGAGGAGGTGACTTCCTACTTTCAGGACAAAGAAGGAAATGCAGGCAGGAAGCAGTCTGCAGAGTGACAAAGCACTGGCCAGGGACCTTAGAGCACAGGGCCCAGCCAGGCAGCCTCAGAAGCACACCCTGCCCAGCCTGCTGTCTCCCTCCCCTCAGCCCTGGTCCTCCCTGGGGCTGCGTCTAAGCTGCTCTGTGCTCCCGCTAGACTTCCCACAGAGGCAGTGGAGCTTGGCCCCTGGAGTGCAGCTGCCTGAGGCCTGCCTTGCTGCTCCCAGGGTGACAAGAGAGCGAACCAGCTGTGGGGCTCTGGCAGCAGCCTGTTGGGCAGACCTGTCGTTCTGAAGCCACCCTCACCTCACATGGCGAGGCAGACTGCAGGCCTCACTCAGCTGTTTAAACTTCAAGAGAAGACTGCTCTTTCCAGGGTCGCCTCCGCCATATAGGGACACAGGCAGCACATGGCACACTCTCCAAACATTTATTGGCACAGTGTCAAATCTCCACACTGCAAAATGGCCTCAACACAACTTGGAGTGTCCCTGGATGCAGCCACATGACTGTGAGTGTGCCCAGACTGTCACTTGAAAGATGGACCGATGGCAGGGTGCAGGGGCCTTGTGCAGGCCCAGACATGGAGCCCCGAGTGGAAGTCCCAGCCTGGCACGTGTGCAGGGACTTGGTGACACCTGCCTCATGCTCTCATCTGTGAGCCAGTGGGCTGATCTCACCCAGCCTGGGGCACAGCTGGAAATGCAGGCCATGTATAGGGCTTGCTCCCCAGGTAGGAATTTCTGTGGCAGGTGTTTTCTGAGATGTCTGATGGTCACTGGAATCCCCTTGGCAGGGCATGAGGCCTCTGGCTGGGCCTCACCTCTTCCCTCAGGCACAGCACAGCCTAGTAGACTCACAGTAGAAGCAATGACCCATATTAGAAGCCACAATCTTTTACAGGCCCAATCTCTGTGCTCTGCTGCCCTGTGGGGTCTCCAGGGCAGATGGTTCAAACTAGAACTTCAGCACTAAAGAGAGTCAGAGGAGAGCCCGAGGGGAAGACACTGGACCAAGGAGGAGCTGGCAGGGTGACCAGAAGGTCACCAGCACACCAGGTGCAGCAGCAGACACAGGCATGAGATGAGGAGGCCAGCTGTGTGCCAGCGTGTAGACCGACTCACTATTTTCACAATCCAGTCCTTATAGAAAGCGACATATGTATAGACTGTTGGAATGCCTTTGCCACCACAGCCAACGCCCCAGCTCACGATGCCCACCTGCACCCATTTATTGTTGAATTCACAGACAAGAGGGCCCCCGGAGTCTCCCTGTGGAAAGGGAAAAGAACAGATGCTAGGGACAGAGTTGCTATCAGAGCAGCCTGCAGGGCAGAACAATGGGCACACATGGGGCTGCCCTGGACTCCTGTCACCGTGGGGTCCTTGACTATGACATGTCCAAGTGGAACCTTATTAACAAATGGGAATCTGTCTCCCTACTCAAAACTTCTGCTTTCCAAACAACCAAACATGAAGCAAGATAATGGGCCCAGAGTAGCTGGAACACAAGGACTAAAGTGCTCACACGAGGCACTGCCTGTGCCAAAGAGGGGGCTCTACACAGGAGCCTCAGCGCCTCCCCACTGATACCCACTGCCTCCCTGCATGTGGCATCTGCCGGACCAGTGCAGCTCAGCAGGCCACCCCTAGGATCATGGCACCAAGCCAGCCAGCAGAGTCATAGCCACTTGTCCCCACTTCCTTGTCCCTTGAATATGGCTAAGTGGAAGGGATAAGGCTAAGCCAGACCTTCCTGCCTGGGTACAACGACCTTTGAGGGGAAACTTCCCAACCCTTGAGCAAGGGAGTCCTGGACTGACCTGGCAGGCACCTGTTTGTGCGTCATCCGCACAAAGGCTCCCTTCAATGACCACGTCAAACGGTACTTTCAGCATGGCCTTGAGAAGGAGATTGCACACCTCACGGTCCACGACGCTCACCATAGTCTCTTGAAGGTCAGTTGACGAGCCCTGTAATAGGCCTGTAAGGAGAATATAGGGATGAGCAGGTCTGTGTGACTTCTACGGGACCAGAGGGGCTGTGATCTGCTCTGGGTCTCAGTACAATGTCTCCCCACACGGAGATCCTTGTGCCATGGGCTCCTGTCCCCATCTGACCTTGGAGGAACTGAGCCCCAAGCCTGCCCTGTGTGTAGGAGAGACAAGCAGAAATAAAACCAAGACAGCAGAAACAAGAGCAGGCCAGGGGAAGGAAGCAAGTGTGGCCAGTCTGGGAAATAACGACCAAGCAGGTGTCACCAAGTACCACAAGGAGGGGTGACAGGGTGACCTGAGTATCAGCACAGTGTCTTTATTTTCCAGAGCAGGATCACAGACCCACAGCCATGTGGTGCCCAGATGGATCAAATGAAGAAGAGACCCTGAGAGTCCCACCCAGGGTTGTCAGGACTCTTCTGACAAACAGGAAGTGCCCTGTCTACCAAGGCTGCTGCTTCTGGGGAGGGACAGCTTCAGCTGGGTGACAGCTCATTACCCGAGCTAAAATCCACCTGCATAGACCCAGCAAGCTGGGGACTGAGATACCCTGGCCTGAGAAACCAAAGTAGTCAGTTGCCCCCTACACCCTGCTAGAAAACCTGCCCTCCTTAGGTGTGTACCACCCCCAGGGCACTAGGTCTTCTCCTCCCAAGCCTGGCTTCCTGTCTCACCTTCTTTTGTTTTCCCCCATCCGGTCACCCAGCACTGTGTACCAGCTTCTAACAAGAACGTTTCTCCTGGGAGGCACACGGGCTGGATGTGCGTGGAGTAGTTCACAGGGATGGACAGCAGCACCAGCGCGACGTCATTGAAGAGTACTCCAAGGGCCGTGTACTCTTGGTGGATAACAATATCTTTGACTGGAACTTGTAGTGTCGCTGGGGACGCGTGCTGCAGGCTTGTGCCACCCAGCATCACCGTGTAGTCATAAAAGCTGTAGAGAGAGCCTGAGGTCTACACACCTCCCTGCCACCCCTCCAGGTGCCACCAGCCTGGACCCTCAGTCCTCTGCCCTCCCAGCCTCCTCCGCTTCCGGTCCCAGCAGAGAGGCTGATGGTTCTCCAGGAACACGTTAGAAATGCAAATCCTCAGGGCTCACCCTAGCTGGGGCTCTCACCAAACTCAGATGATGAGGAAGAAGAACATCTGAAACACATGGGTCTGGGCCTGGGCCCCTAAACACTCACTCCAATATGCAGTGGGCTGCGGTCATCACCCACCAGCTGCTGATGAGGGTGCCCCCGCAGACGTGTTTACCGCCAGCCTGCAGGCTGACCTGCCAAGGCCACTTCCGCTCTGCTGCTGGCTGTCCCCCGATTATCCTCCTCTGACCACAGCCTGAGGCAGGTAAGTGAAGGGACAGAGTTCAAGGCCTGAGGCCACACTGTCCACTTTTGGAGATCCAGCCACCTCTGTGTTCCTAAGACATCCCCTACAGTCCAGTACCCTGATATCAGTACCGACATGGGCCCATCCTCCCTGGCCTGCCCTCTACCCCGAGATTCCTCAAGAGCACAGGCAGAGACCTCACCTTCGGGAAGGACCTCTGGTTTCTGGGACACTACGCGCATGGGTGTCATGGATTTAGGGGAAGGGGGACCCCGTGTGGAGGGGGGTGTCACTCCATCCCTGGGGTTAGCACCAAGCTGGGTCCAGAGAAGCAGCAGCCAGAGGAACAGGCACAGGGAGCCGGGCATCCGGGACACCATGGCACCTCACAGCTTCGTGTCGCCCCCTCGTGGCGGCCCGCCCTCGCCTGCGTTTGCGTGAAGCTGGAAGAGAGCACGCAGGAGGAGACGCGCCCCCTAGGGGACAGGCCTCGTTCACCTCGCGTTCTCAGCTCCTAGGTCCCCAACCACAGCCTCATTTTCAGGCTGTGTCCAGGCTGGTTCACCTAGATCAGGATCCACGGCCAACCATGGTCTGTGTCCTCGAAGAGATGACCTTGAACTCCAGCGTCACCCAGGAACAGCCTGGCTCTGATTGCTCAGGTGTCTCCGAAAAGCTTCCTCTCCTGCAATCCTGCTCTGCCAGCCCTGCTTTCTGGGTACTGATGAGTGCACATACAGGAATCAGCGCTGCGGGCTACGCGACTGCTGCGGACTACGCGATGGGCTACGCGACTGCTGCGGACTATGGGACTACTTCGCACTCTGGAAGGCTGAGGTGGAAGGATTCTAAGTTCAGGCCTACTCCGCCATCAGTGTTTTAAATGAGACCCTGTTTCAACAGAGAACTATCTTTAAAGAACTGGGGATGCACTTCAGAGCAAAGGCTCTGGGTTCCACCCCCCAGTCTTAGAAAGTGAAAGAAAAAGAAAAGCAAACCAACCTTGAAGGCTTGAAAGTTCACGTACACCACCAGGAACCAAGAGGCTCTCAAGCCCGCATGGTGTTCACAGACCCTGCGGTCAGCAGAGACACCCAGAGGCCAGAGGCCAGAGACACAGGATGGCTAAGTTCAAACTAGCGAGACAGGGGAGTGATCTGCCCAGCTCTACAGCCAGCCAGGCACTTTCCTAGATGGCACGGGGCAAATCCTGAGTGGCGGGGACAAACCGCACGAGGACAGCTGAGTGAGCTCCGTGAGTGCAGCAGCAGTCACGCCCTGGGGTCTGGAGGCTTCCCCTGGAGTGAGAGTTGGGTGAGGAAGAGCTGAGGGAGGCAGGGTGCAGGCAGCTAAGCGCCCCTCCCCTCACGCCCTGACCCAGGGACTCCAGGGCCCCTCCTGCCCAGCCTGGGGCTGCTGTGCCATGCCCAAGGCTATAGAGCCTTCTGCCTGGGCCAAGGCGAGCCCGCCTGGCAACCACACAGCTGGTTTGCAATGAACAGGAAAACCTGGGGAGGGAAAGGCAGGAGAATCGCGGGTTCTCAGGTTCACAGGTTCACAGCCAGCTGGGCCACTTGGGACTTTGTGGGACACTGTCTTAAAGCCAAAACTAAAAATAAAAGTATAGCTGAGAAGGTTGTTCAGAGAGAAGGCTCTAGATTTCACCTCTAGTAACCCTGTCCCCCCAACAAAAAGGACAAAACCTTGCTGTTCAGGATCATTAGCCATCAGCAAAATGCAAAATGAAATGAGAGGGGGTGAGCTGGGTCTTAAAAAGTAGGGTTATCAAAGTTATGTCAGGGCTGGAAATTTGGCTTAGTGGAGCTCTTGCCTTCCATGGTGGGCATCGGATTACGGGGTGGGGTGGGGCTTGAGTTCCATCCTCAGTACCACAAAAAAAGAAAACAAGTTGAGCTGTCCCCAGGTTCTTCATGCAGAGATGGAAACTTTGACCCCAACCCTGCCAGAAAGATGTTTCAGCGAAACTGGATTTATAACATTTCTGAGCTCCCTGGCTAAATGTACATGTGCGTATTTCCTGGTCACTCACGTATTGAAGTAGAATATAAAATAATCCAGCCCTGGAAACAAGCTTGGCACTTTCTTATTAGAGAAAATATAAAATCACACAGCACCATGAATTCTCATCCCTTGCCTCAGAAGAATGAGGATGTCCAGTCACACACACAAACACACTGACCAGTAATCCACGCCTATAATGCTAGCACTTGGGAGGCTGAGGCAGGAGGATGGGTGTGAGTTCGAGATCAGCCTGGGCCACAAAAAGGAGCTCAAGGCCAGCCTGAACTGCATAGCAAAACCCTGTCTCAAAAAAAAAAAAAAAAGGGGCCGGCGAGATGGTTCAGTGGTCTAAAGCGCCTGCTTAGGAAAGCTCAGGCAACTGCAGGGACTGCAGGCTGAGCCAGCCACGAAATAAATAAAGAAACAAACAAACAAACACAACAAGCAAACAAATAAATAAATAAAATTTAAAAAAAAAACATGCTGATCCATCCTAGTGATGGCACTGTTTCCATTCTTCCTCTGAAAACCACCCTACAGTGGCAGCCTTGCCTACAAGCGGGCGCGTGTGTGAATGCCTGTGGCTGCGGCATCTCACAAAGCCAACAGGATGGGATTCAGTTAAGGCCTTTGAGACAGGAAGATTGCCAGGGTTATCCAGAGGTGATCTACAGGAGTTTCAGGCTTTCTCCTGTGAGAAACACAAGAGGATTAGAGTCAGAGAAAGAGATGCCAGAAGCAGGAGAGAGAGAGAGAGAGAGAGAGAGAGAGAGAGAGAGAGAGAGAGAGAGAGAGAGAGAGAGATTAGAAGGTTTCAAACTGCTGGCTTTGCAGATGGAAGAAGGAGCCTCAATCCTGGAGATGTAGGCAGGCTCTAGAAATGGGAACAGCAAGGACACAGGTTCTCCCCTGGGGCCTGCAGGAGGATTCCACAGGCCACCCTGGCATTAGTGCTGTGACCCGCAGAACTGCAAAGGCATGTATTGGGGTTCTGATAAGGCACCAATCTGTGGGCCATTGCTGCCACTATGATAGGGAGCGAATGCCAACCCTGTCAGCCCTCAGGGGTGAGGGGCCAAACCATGGCCTGTTACCAGCCAGGGCTGTGGGGCTTCCCAGAGTGCAGATGGCGAATCTTGGCCCACTCGACCTGTATGTAGGATGAGGCTGCTGACTTCCATCATAGAAAGGGAATTTCTAGGACTCAGATGCAAGGTGTACCTCAAAGACACACTTAGGACAGAACAGCACAGAAGAAAATGAGGTGAGTTACTGTAAGAAACAGAGAAAAAAGGAAAATCTTGCATCAGGGACAGGCTTCCTTTACCAGACAGACTGGAGACAATGTTTCGGGCCCTGAAGTACCCCGTGCAGCTCTCTGTCACAGAGTGAGGGCTAATGAGGTGTTGAAGGGAGTGCGAAAGGCCAGGGCCTTTAGTCTGTGCTACTGCTCAGTCTGGGGTTTCTGCAAGCCTTCCTGCTCAAGAGGCCTACCCCCCACGCCACCACATATACCTTTTAAAAGGAATTTATGTATTCACCTCAGGGTTTCATTCCACAGCTCTGACTTGTAGTGATCCTCCTGTCTCAGCCTCCTCAGTGCTGGGGTTACAGGTGAGCGCCACCACGTGGAGACTCGGCTAAAGGCTCAGTGCGCCCAGGGGTGGAACTGGCTTGGCATGTGGTGCTGGGTGTCAAACCCCAGTGTCTGCGCTTGCCTAAGCAGGTGCTTAGTCAGCTCATAGTTCTCACCCGCCCTTCAACCACCTTGGTTGAAGGTTTTGGACAGTAAAGAGTTTTCATGGGTGTCTTAATTAGGAAGCAGAGGAAGGTGTCAGTAAGGGCTTCATTATAAATGAGTGTAGAAGGCTGAGGGTGTGGCTCAGTGGTAGAGCTCTTGCCCTGCATGCACAAGGCCCTGGGTTCAAACCCTGGCGCCACAAAAAGGGTGTAGTTATGGGGACTGGGAGGTGGAAATGTGTGAATTTCTGCCCCAGGAAGAGGGTATGAAAGCCAAAGTCCTTTCTTTAGGGGAAGTTGGCCTTTCACAGGTGACAGCCACAGGTGACAGAGGGGTACCTCATCAGTATGGAAAAGTCCACTTAGGGGTAAAAGGGAATGACCCAGGTCTATTATGTTTTTGAGTAAGTTAAGAATTTTTAAGGGTTTTTGTGCCCATGCTGAAGTCTTCTTTGGTACCAGAGATCGAATTCAGGAGTTTGCCATAGCCAGGCAGGCGTTTATGACACAGAGCTATCTACTGGGCACCCTGGAATTTTCTGAAAAGTGCTTTTTTGTTTGTTTGTTTGTCTTTGTTTTCAATTTTGTTGTGAGACAGGGTCTCTCTGTGTAATTCAGGATCCCTTGACACTCACTATGTATGACTGGGCATGGTGGCAGAGGGCTGTAATCCCATTGCTTTGGGGGATGAAAACAGGAGAATCAAAAGAGTCCAATCTGTGTAGTGAGACCCTGTAGACCCTCTATTAAATACATTAAAAAATATGGACTGCTAAACTTACCATGTAACCCAGGCCTGCCTCAAACTCACAGCAATCCTCCTGCCTTAGCTGCCCTGGTACTGAGATTACAGGCGAGAACAATTTCCAGAGTACAAGCATAGCGTTTAAGGCCTGCTGTCCTCGTCTCGTTATAGGTATCCTTACTTCTTCTGCCCCATCTCAACATATCTTTGTCACAGAATACCATTCAGCACTGAGAAAAGCTGAACGTGAGCTTCCGTGCACACAGCAACGTGTGGAGATGTCCAGTGAATCATGCAGAATGAAAAAGAGGAAGCCCGTTCCCAAAGGTTGCATGATGTAGCACTACATTATGTAACATTGAGAAATGACAGGATTTTAGAAATCAAAAACTAATTAGTAGGGCTGGCCACCTAGCTCAGCAGACTAAAGCACCTGCTTAGGCAGAGTGCCCCGTGGTGGAGGTTCAATCCTTGCCTTGCTGTGTCAACCCTGCCCCCGGGGAGCTCTGAGATGGGGATTGAGACTGGGCATGGTAGTGTGAGCCTATCATCCCAGCACTTGGGAGGCTGAAAACAAGAGAATCACTACAAGTCTGATGTATGTAGCGAGACCCTGTAGACCCTGTACTAAATACACAGAAAGGAAACTAATTAGTGGTTGCCCAGAGTTAGAGGGGCCAGGTGGATTTCAAAAGACAACAGTACTGTGCTCCTTGTGAGGTCGCCCTCATGCCCTCCCTGCAGGAGAAACTACCCCTAAGCAGGCTGATTTCAACATCTAAGTTCTAGTCCTGGGCCACAGAGATAGCTCAGCAGTCTAAGTGTCTGCCTAGGCAAGCACAAGGACCAGGGTTATATTCCTGGTACCACATGCCATGTGGGCCCCACGCATGGCGGGCAGAGATGGCAGGCATAGTGGTACATGCCTGCAATCCCAGTGCTGGGGAGGCTGAAAACAGGATAATGGCTACAAGTCCAGCTGCATAGTGACACCCTATACCAAATACATAAAATCAAAATTAAAAAAATAATAAAAATAAATGCTAACCCTTCAGCCATCACCAGGCAAAATATTCTTCACATCTCTGCCATTTCTTCTCCATTTCACCTGATGAATTTAATCTAACCATTGGTTATTATACTTAAAAATAAGATTTGCTTTCTTTGTCTACCACAGCCATATAGAAAACTGTGACTTCATCGCTTCATAGCTAGTTGAGTATCCTGGCCTATGATTACACTTTGATAAAAATGATGAGTGAAAGATATACTAGTATCATTGGAAAGCCAATTTTTCGGAAACGGTCCCAATTTTAAACTTTTCTGATCTATATTTTACATTACTGGCAGTGTTTTTTATGTGGATGACCTTTAAGGAAGACGCCAACTACACCAAAGTATATGCAAAGGTCATTTTTCTCACACATTCCATCCTGCTCTGATTTTAGAAAGAATGGCCATGGCGGAGGCTGTGGTCACGGCTGTCTCCTGATGCAGAGTTTGCAAACAAAAATAAAATGTTGCCAAAGTCTTCCGTTTGCAGACAAAATTGTTCACGAATAAAAGGGTTGATGAGCTCAGGTATCACTGTACTGCAGGGCCCCTGGCAAAACAGTTCCGAACAGCAAGACACACATTCAACAAAAACTTGCATTTAAGGGGCCCAGGGAGATAGCTCAGTGAAATAAGTGCTTGTCTGGCAAGAGCAAGGTTCTGAGTTCAATCACAGGTACCGCAAAAAAAAACAAAAACAAAAAAAAAAAAAAAAACTTGCATTTATGAGGAAGGATGGAATAGCAAAGTATTTCTTCAAGAAGACACCAAAACAAATATGAACAAATGTGTCAAATTTTAAATTAAGAAGTTTTGCATCTAATCTGTGATTTAACCTGGCTGTTGCCTGGGGAAACAGCTCAGTGATCTAATAATCTCAGCCCTGGGGAGGCTGAGACAGGAGGGTCACTACAAGGGTGACTGCGCAGTGAGACCCTTTATCAAGTAAATTAGTACATGAAAAGAAAACACTTAAAAATAAAATAAACTACCTGTTAACTTTTCAGTTCAGATGTAGTATTTTTTAGCTCTAGTTATTCTGGTTTTTTTTAATTACTTAAACTCAGTTCCTAAATACATTTATATTTTCTTTTCAAGTCTTGAGAAGATACTGTACAAATAGTAGGTATCTTAAAACTTTTTGTCCACTAATTATATTATCTCTATCATATCTGTATTTATTTCTACTAACCTGGGGCTGGGGAGATAGCTCTGTGGCACAAGTGCCTGCCTGGCAAGTGCCAGGTGGTAAGTTCAAACCCCAGTGCTGCTAAAAAAATAAATAAACAAAAGATCTACTAACCGATTTTTCTCTTAGTTACTAGATAAAGCACTTGATTTTTCTCATTCCTAGAAGCGTTTTTGGTATTTTTTTTTCTTTTTGTCCTTTTGACACAGTCTCACACTGCATTTCAGGCTGGCTGGTCTGGAGCTCGCAGTGATCCTCCTGCCTCAGCCTCAGGAGTGCTGGGATTGCAGGCATGTGCCACCACGCCGGGCTTTCCCCACAGTTACTGAGTGAATGGTGAACACTGGGAACACTTTCTTGCTGACTACTGGAGCAGCACTGTCTATCTGTAAGGCACGTAGGCATCAGGCAGCTATCTCCCCTTAACCCATCGGAGGCCATGACTTACGTTGTCGGGGTGCGTCTAGGGCTCCCTTTGCTCTGGGCATGCATCAGCACAGATGCTAAGGTTCAGGCTCGGGAGTCTCTACTGAGTGCGCCAGAACTCAGCGAGGCCCCTCTCTGCGGATGGGTGAAGTTCACACATTGGCAAGTATTGAGTGATCTCTGAGGGTTGATGACTTCAGAGCTTTCCGCCCTGTGCCTCTGCACGTGACCGCGGAGCTGCAGGGTGAGCGCGAGCGCCAGGCGGATTTGCGGAAACCTTTCTCTGCGTATCTTCGTCCTGCACAAGGGGATGCAGCAGACTTTCTCTGAAGAGCTAGTTCATGAATGTTTCTGCTTTGCAGGTCGCATGTAGTCTCTGATGCATATGTTTCTTAATTATTCAAAATTTGCATAACATACATTCTTATCATTGGCCTGTACAGAAATAGATTCACTGTACTATAAAGCTATTTGTGAACAATGCCTAACTTACGCTCAAAGGAACCCAAAATGAGGTTCCATCAGGGGCCTGGGGAATCAGGAAATGTGTGTCGCCCATGTGAGAATGTTCTTTCAGACTTCATTAAACTACCTCAAGCAGAAGGCTTTCAAAACATGTTGGTGCTGTGTGCACCTTGTCAGGATGGGTAGAGGACTTCCCCACCTAAACAGGAAATACAGGAGAGGTAGCAAAGATAGTGTGGAAAGACATCATCTTAACACGCACACTGCCCCTGACATTAGGGTCAGGCCAAGACCAGTGTTCATAGCCGTGAGAGTCCAGGAGCTCACACGAATGTTGGGATGAAGTAGAAATGACACATCACTTCTGCACCACAGGGCTCTAAGAAGGTGGAGCACAGGAAACCACATGCATAAGCAGTTGGTAAACAAATATCCAAGAAATCCATGGGACATGGGACCAAGTCCTGTCTGTGGTCAGCTCCAACTCCAGTGCACCCCTACCAATGACTGGGGTACTCGCCTTGTAACACTGTTTTCAGTCAGGAGCCCCAATTATATAGCACATGAAGGGTAACCTCCCTGAACAAGAAACTTGTTAAGGAGACAAATGCATGTTGTGCACAATATCCATGCCTGGGTGCAAGGCAGGAATCCCATAAGTCTGGCATACCCAGTACATCCCTTCCCACCCAGGGATGGGAGAGAGAGAGAGAGAGAGAGAGAGAGAGAGAGAGAGAGAGAGAGAGAGAGAGAGAGAGAGAAATTCAACCACCTTGGGGTGAATGTGGGATAGGTCCAGTGTTGTAACTGGTCCACCCCCGTGCTGGTGAAATTTCAGGAATCACACCTTGGCTCTACCACAGTTGGCTGCAATTGGTGACCCAAGAGAGAAGGACCAGCCAACAGGAGCCAGACCATCAGAACCAGCTGATCCTATAGCAAAGCCAAGCCACCACCAGTATCAGCAGCACCACTACACTCTGCCTGGCCTGCCTGACCACAGCTAAAGCTTCAGGGCCAAATAAAAGTACAACAGCATAAGCCTCTTTGCCTTTCCATTATAAATCTCCATCTGCCCCATAAGGAATCAAAATCTCAAAGAGGGAAAATGGAAACAATACTGATGCCCTCTCCTTCTTCATTTAGAGAATGCATCAAAGAGGGAATGAAGCATGACTTAAGAAAAAGATCAGAGCCAGGGAGATAGTTCAGGGGCACAAGTGCCTGCCTGGAAAGTGCAAGGTCATGAGTTCAATCCCCAATTCCACAAAAAAAAAAAAAAAGAAGAAGAAAAGGTCAACTTTTTCAGAGTTCCCCCTTCCTACAGTGTTGTTCTCTTTCCTAATACAGATGAATGCAGTAAGTTTTATAAAAAGTAACTGTTACGGTTTGTGTCTAAATGTCTCCCCAAAACCTCATGCAGTCTGGGACAGGCTTCTAGAGTTTTTGATTAATGAGTGTTACACCCACCCTGGGGCAGATAACCCGAATACAATATAAGGAAGGGAGAGAGGCTTGTTCAAAGCTCCTCACATCTTGCTCTCAGTGCCTTTGTTATTTTCTGTCACCATAAACTATTGCCCACTGCCATGTGTCATTGTGCCTTGGAGCCACCTGAGTATATACTGAAACTCCCACTAACTGTGAGCTAAATCAACCTTCCATTCTTAATTTGGGGTGTCAATTTTTCTCAGCAATGTGAAAAAGTAACAGGGACAGAATTTGGTAGCAGAGAAGTGGGGTCATTGCTGTCACCATACCTGACCGTGTTGTTCAAGAGCCTTTGGGAATGGCTTATGGGAAAAGCTTGAAAAGTTTCAGAGATGTCACCTGTAGCGGATTTCTAACTGGTGGTCAGTTTATTTTACCCAGATGTATTAAACTAGTGTGGTGCAGGGTGCACGAGGCCCACCGAGGGTTGTTGCCAGCAGCACAAAGGCAGAACTGCAGAAGCTGCCAGAACGCTGTCAGGGATGCTGTCTGGAGAAGCTGTGTCAGCTGTTGGAAGCTGCTAGTCCTCCTGGGCTGTTCTGCTGGAGGACCTTGCCATGCTGGCTTTCCCCACGAACTTTGGAGGAGCTCTGGTCCACATCTGGAGCGTTGCTTCTTGACTCTGGAGGGAAAGATGCTGTACTGTTCAGCCTCATGAGAAGCTTGCTATATTGGCTTTCCTGATGGAAGTCAGCTTTTCTCTTTGCTGGAGGAGCTCAGGGCCTCACTGTTGCTGAGCATGGCTGTGGTACGTTTGGGGGAGCTGTGATGCTTCTGGCCCCAGTGCAGATCCCTCAGCCTGCTGGCACAGATCCTTCATCCCAGTGGCATAGACTTTCTAGCTTTTCCCACTGACCTTTGGGCCTTTCCTACACTTCTTCTATATGATTCTTGAGTGATGTATTATAAAATGTGTCCTGCACTATATTGTTTGCCTTACAAAAACCCCAAACCACAACATCACCTGAAAGAGTATGACTTGAATGCCTTAGGCTGTCCTTTATGGGAGATTCTGGTCAGAGATCAGAAGACCAGAAAGGTGATGGAAATCTTGCTGGTAAAGACTGGGCTCAAGGTGTTTCTGTTGAGAAGAAAGACTGCACTGGCTGTTGGACTCCAGATTATGTGTGATATAGCTTGCTAGAATATTTGTTTGCGTTTTGCTCATGTCCAGAGACTTTGCCTGAGACTAAGGGTGACAGACTAATTAAGCTGGCAGAAGATACTTCGAGGCGGTCTAATGTTGGGGCAGTGGCATGGCTAAACTTCGGGACTTTTAGTCAGATTTATGTTGAGTCAAGAGCATGGAACCCAGCAAGATGATATCAAATATTGTGAGCTTGGCCAGAAAAAAGGCTGCAGTAAAGCTGTGGACTGCAAGGATAGAGTTTAGCAGATCTAGGTAGTTGAAAAAAGGAACAGGAGAACAGAAGAGATGGCCCCAGGGCCTCATAAGATGGACCCGGTCTCCACCCTTTGTATCCTTGAAACTGCAAATGTGAAACTTTGCTTTGAGCAGAATGCTACAGAGTACCATGTTCCAGAACAGTGGCAGCCACACTATGTTCCAGAATGGTGTTGCTGGCTGTACAGGTTGCAAAATGGAAGTATCATAAAGACTTTGTTCCTCAGAAGCAAGTTGAGAATGCTCAGTGATCCTGGCACTGAGCCCCTACAGCCAAGAGAGAAGAAAGGCTGGCTACATTGACAGTGGCCTTGGCAGAAGTCCTATAGTGTGCTTTTAGGTACATGCAGAATGCAAGGGTTCTGGGCTTATGAAGCATCCACCTAGATTTCGGAAGGCCTGGGAGGCCAGGCAGTATGTGAAGCTGTGCATGTGAAGCCAGAGGTGCAGTGGAGACCCCAGAAGTATGCAAAAGCCAGGAATGTCAGTCATGTAAGGAAAGTTTGAAGAGTGGAGCAGGGCCAGCCTCAGAGAGAAACCATGGGTGCTACAACCACCAAAAGGGTCATATGGACTAAGTCACTGGAGCTCACAGTTTGCCACATATTTCCTCAGATGCTGCACATGGAACTACACGACTTGATATTTTCCCTGCTGGATTTTGGACCTGCTTTAATCTCTCTCTTTTTTTTTTTTTTTTTTTTTAGAATTTAAATTCGAGCCTTTAATACCAAGCTTGGGGCCTTCCTGACTTCAACTCATGCAGTAGAGAAGACAGAGAAGCACTGAGTGACAGAGAATAGGGTTTTTATACCGAAACTACCTTTTACTTAACCCGCTAATTAACTAGACAATAGATTGAGCACAGTATCTAGATGAACTTCGAGTTTTAACAAAAACAAAATCATTTAGCTATATTCCTATGCAGATCAACAGGTAGTCAGGCCTAAAACAGTATCCAGATGAACTTTGAGTTTTAGCAAAACAAAATCATTAGTTATATTCCTATGCAGATCAACAGGTAGTCAGGCCTAAACTCGACTATCACCTACTATATAGGGGCTGATTGTTTTAGCCACATCAACATGAATCACTCTAGCCTAAGTCATTACAATAGGCACATTCTGACCCAAGGTCATTTACCTTTGGCCTATACAAGTACAATGCTCTTCTTGCTAAAAATAGTTATAAAAGAGACCTCATCAGCCTTAGGAGAAACTTGCTGGACATGAGGGCTTAAAGTTGTATTTTTTAAACTACTGAGTAATGTACCCTATTGCTAATTCACAAGGAAGTTACCTCGGTGAGTCTGAAACTGAAACTAAGTAGCCTATTACATTTCCCACTGGATTTTGTGCATGATTCAAATCCTTGAGTCTTTGTTTTATTCACTGTAATTATATTCAGTTAAAGGTTCACAATTTGATTTTAACGTTACTAATTTTACAGACCATATTTGATTTCAAACATATTTAGTTAAACAGTTTATGGAACAGAGCCTGATAGTCAGGGTGGACCTGCTTTAACCTCAATGCTTTGCATCCTCCTTTTTGTGTCTTTTGGAGTAGAAATGTTTATCTTGTGTCATTGAATGTTGAAAATGTTCAACTTTTCATTTGTGCAGGAACTCTCAGGTAAGTTTGCCTTAGATCTTGAAGGCGATTTGAGACTTAGAATTGTCAGCAATGCTGAAACAGGACTTTGGCAATTCTTATAAGTGGACTAAAATGCCTCTTGCAGGATATGCAAGAGTGTTTGCCAGGGGCAGAAGGATATCATATTTGTATCTAGGTGTCTCCCCAAGGCTCATGCAGTCATGTGGTAAACTTCTGGAGTTTGCGATTAATTCATTATGCAGTGCTGGCATTGTGGGTGTGGGTGCTGCTGGGATTATGGATGTGAGTGTGAAACCCACCCTAGGGCGGGCAGCCCGAATTCAACATAAAGGAGGGAAAAAGGTTTGCCTTCTGCTCCTTCTTTTTGTTCTTCCCGGTTTGCTTTTTTCCACCACCATGAACTGCTGCCCTCTGCCATGTGCCACCCTGCCTTGGAGCCAGCTGAGTATGGACTGAAAGCTGCACAAATTTGAGCTAAGCAAATCCTTCCTTCCTTAATCTGGGGCATCAGGTATGTTGTCTCAGCAATGAGAGAAAAGTAACTGAGACAGTAAGTAAGCACTTTTTAAGTAGACAGATAAAAGCATCTATCCTCCTAATTCCTTAATATTCTATTCACAAGCAGGGACACCAAGGTTTAAAACCATCACGGTGTGACAAACTCTTTGTTCTCCTGCTTGCCCACACATTTTGAGATGAAGGACAACACCCTTGACCAAATGCGCAAACATGGGAGCGTTTCCTTTGTTAATGCCCAGGGAGCTTTGGAGATAGAGAAGTACAGCTCAGTCAGCATGACTGTAAAATCCTGGGATAAAATCCTCCTGTTTCCAAATACACAGGCTGGTCTATTAACATCTTCAGCACATACAGGCCTGACATTCAACTGGAAAATACATACTGAACAAGTTGTTCCACCTAAAATAAAGTAAGGAACAATGCTCATTTTTCTACCAACACTTTCCTTATTTTAACTGATCTTATGTTTTGCAGTGCAGAGGATCAAACCCAGGACCCTCATGCTCTACGGGCACTGAGCTGCACGCCTGCTTCAGTACCATTACTATTTTCTCCACTGAAGTATACCTTCATTCAAATCAAACACCTGTATAAGATTGCTGAGAGAGGGCTCTGGGCTCCTGATCCTGTCCCAATTATCTATACATGGATTTTTGTTCGGCTTTGGTATTTTTGCAGGCTGGCCTCCAACTCACAGGGGTCCTCTTGCCTCAGCCTCCCAGGTGCTGGGA
>PVKN010018251.1:0-16924 GCA_004027915.1 Capromys pilorides
AGTAACAGTAACATAGGTTGCTACCAGCGTGCTAGCCTCTTTCACAATTAGAAGATCCTACTTGAGTCTAAATTAATGAAATCATCATTGAAATTATCACTATTTGTGAATGGTACATCAGACTTTAACCAGGGTTAACTACTGTACATACAGAAGTTTTAGAGTCCTTTTCTTCAAAATAAATGAAAATATTATTTGCTTCTATGTCAACTGTGAAAGAATTCTGATTAGGAACTGTCATTCGTCTTTCCCATGATACTTTGATTTTATTAAGTCTTTAAAGACAAACCAAATCAATCAACAACTGATGTACTATGTCCTGAAAGACTGGAATTTCTCAACCTCAGCACCACTGATGTCCCAAGCCAGATCAGTTTTTGCTCTTTTGGCAGTCCTGGGCACTACACCGAGCAGCATGGTTGACCTCTACCCACTATATACTTGGAGCACCCCTGCCCCATGCCATGACAACCAAAACTATCTCTAGACTGACAGATGTGCAGCAGGAGGTGGGCTAGTGACATAACCCTCAACTGTTTTAAGCCACGAGCCTCCAGCTCTTGCCAAACACTCCAGTCACTTCCCAACAAAGGAGCTGGCATGGGCTCTTCCCCCTGCATGCAACTTTCCCCCAGACATGTTTTCTCATGTAACTTTCTTCTCCTCCTTACAATCCTTATTCATTCACCATCGTCTCTGAGAGGTCTTCCTTAAATATTTTATTTTGAAATTATAAGTCCCCTTTCTATACCCCATTATCCTGCTCTACCTTTTGATTTTCCAGAGAACTGATCACCTTTTATCACATGCATACGCATCTTCCTGTGTTTGCTGTCAATCAGCTCTGTCTCCTTCCCCCTCCCTCTCCCACCAGGGAAAGCATCTTGGGATTAACTCACTGATATGTCCACTTGTGGCAGGCACTCAATAAAAGTTGCTGAATGAATGAATGGTAAAAATGTCAAGCCACTTTGCTGTGTCTCCTGACAGTGAAAGGTAGCACATAAAATAATTCTTGTTTACAAAAGGATTTCCTAGAATTGGCATCTCTGGCCAACGCTAAGATGATTTGTTGTCTAGCAACTGGTGACAGGAACAAGGGCTGAGGTCTACATGGTAGTATCACCTGCAGTCGATTATTCTGGGACCTGACAAATCCAGACCACACATAAACATCAGAAATCTTAGGAATTCAAGTCAGGAAGGAAATCTGAAGTAGCATATAAATAATTTCTCATTGAAATTGTTTTTCACTGTATTTTTTACATTTGGGATAAAGAAAGTTACCAACTTTATTCACAAAAGCTTAGCATAGTGTAGAAAAGTGAACTTTTCTGGAAAAAAATCATGTCATAATAACTTCCCATTTTCTTAGCCCAATTTAAAATATATAATACTAATCACGTTTGAGTTTACTTGGTATTGATGCTATAATAAACTGCCATATATTACGTTTACTGGCAAGTTCACATGGCAAATCACTATCAAAGAGGACTAATAAAGCTAGCAAAGAACAGTCAGGAAAGGATTTAGAATAAGTCTAAGAGGTATATGGAGGTCTGTAGCCCTTCCCAGGGTGCCATATGCTTGGCACCCTACATGTCGTTGAGCAAACACACAGGCTGCCCAATTTCCCTGGACTATGCCCAATGTCCAAGTCAGCAGCTACAGCTGCTACCTGCCCGGGGTTGGAGACAAGTTTAAAAACTCCTCTTTAATAGCTACAAAAGAGATAGTTTACCTCTACCATCCAATTCAAACCAGGGTGGTGCTGAGCTCACACAACCAAAATTAGAATTGGCCCCTCTTCAGTGAGGCCCTGCCTACTTTGCTAAGCATAAAGTAAGTCTGATGGTATGTGAATGTGTTTCACAGGTTCGAAGTGTAATAGATAAAATCTAATGAAAGGAGTATAGTGGCATATACCTGAATTCCCAGGATTCTGGGAGGCTGAAGCAGTAGAAACAAAAATTTGAGCCCAGTCTAGGTAATTTAGTGACTTAGCAAGCACACCTCTGTCTTAAATAGGGGGAGGGGGCTACGGATATAGCTCGGTGCAAAGGCCCTGGGTTCAATGCCCAGTCAGGATGATGAGGGACTTCACTTACTTTGTAGCAAAAAAACGACCAACAGACAAGTATGAACACAGAAGGCCTGTTAACAGAAAACATCATCTTCCTTCCATGGAGAACCTCGATAATAAACCACAACTCAACAAAATCCTAGGGATCTAGAGGTGAACAGATGTCCCCAAACTCCAAAAGCTGCCTAAGGAATAAAGGTAATATAGAGGCAACACACACTGCCATGATGGCAGAAGCTGTGGGACATAGGTATGAAACAGGAAAGAAACAGGAGAGGCAGAGGAAGGGAGGAGGAAGAAGAGAAAAGAGAAGTGAGGGGAGTGGAGAGGAGGGAAGGGGAGAAGGAAGGAAAGGGAGGAAAGGGGAGAAGGGAGGGGAAAGAGACTACAACAGAAGCTATCTGTGAACTGGACCTTGAATCAAGTGAGAATCTGCCACATGGAAAAAAGAAACAAGAGGTGAGAAAAGAAAAATAACATCATAGACGGAGACATGAGCACACCAGAGACAACTACACTGTAATCCACCTTCAAGTAGTTCAGGAAAGCCAGAAACTTCACTGAAGCCACCAAGCCCTCACTGAGCAGCCACACTATAATTGGTTTTAAGTGGAAAGGTGGGAAAAAATAAACATAATAAACCCACTGAGATCCCTTCATTGGCCCAGATATGAACGGAGCTGAAGTTGGAGAAGAATGGTATGGTGCGTCCATCCCAGCAAGCATTTTCATTAAGAATCAGTTCTCCAGGCATTGCTAATATTTACGACGCTCCATTCAACATGTCATCCTATCACTATAACTCTGTGTGAGATATGACACCCTGGGCCAGACCAATTATACATACAAGCCAATATTCTGTCTCTGACATAGCACTAGGGGAGACTGGATGGGGAACATCAGGATAGCCATGGTCCGCTCTGCTATCCAAATCACCATGCTAAAAGAATGACTGGTGGCAGCCAAAGCGGGTTATCCTTGCTTGAAAAGCTATTTTTTTACAAAGGAAAAATGAATAAATACAGAACCTATGTAAATCAATACTTTTAAAGTGTTTATTAGCCATTTAGAGTTTTTTGTTGTTTGGAGAACTCTTTGTAAAATCTCAAATGACTTCTGGGGAACCTAAGTAAGCCCTTCCTATACTGCTATTTAAAGTGGTTTTGTTCTTGATAACAGGCTTACAAGTACTAATGCAAATTCTTAAATTGGGAGTATTTCTGCTGGCTAGAGTAGACAAACCTGACCCATCTAAAAGATAAACAACACTCGAATCTTCACTAGCTCTTATGGGCCAAATGGCCCCCACACACTGCAGGTCCTTGTTGACTTAACTACATTTCAATGGTGAGCTACACAGGCAAACTTCCTCTATATAAGTGTCATCCTCTAACAAGACTCACACTGATTTATAAGCTCTCATATGAGCAGATCAGTCCCATGCATAATGTTTTATATTACACATCTTTGAGGGCTACTGATGGTTATTACTAGCACTATGCAATGGGCTGGATGAAGACCAACTTAATTCATGAGCAGCCATCCCTTCTACACCATGCATACATGGAAATTGCTCTTTGATTTGTGGCTTTAATCACAGCTTCCAAAACCTGCCATTATTTATTACTCCGACTTTTACACTGATGGTCAACGGGAAACATTTACTCAGGTTACCTGATAGGCAAGAACTCTGCACCTCAAAGTGGTTCATATGCTCTA
Source organism: Capromys pilorides (assembly GCA_004027915.1). Taxonomy (NCBI): domain Eukaryota; kingdom Metazoa; phylum Chordata; class Mammalia; order Rodentia; family Capromyidae; genus Capromys; species Capromys pilorides. Next base: position 3,803 of record PVKN010018251.1, read on the forward strand.
CTGTGATATTACACACCTCAATTTTCCTGCCAACTCACCCAGTTAGAGGACAGAAAAGGAGAAGGTGAGGGTGCTAGTTGACACAGTACTGATGAATGGAACAATATTACTCTTAAATGCAGTGAGTTCTCTGATCAGACTTGAAGTAGATTCAAAAAGAAAAAAAATAATAAGGTATAGAAGAAACCCAATAGCTTTTGGGGTGAGTGTGTCAGAGGTGAGGGGTCTGTCTCTTTCCTATTTCTCAAGATTTGAAATAACCAGGAAAGGCTAACCAAACAAAGTCACTTCTCCAGTGATCACTTTGGTCAAACTGCTAGGAGGATCAACTTCTTCCTAAAAGAAGCAAACTGCTCCAGGGACACTCTTGAGTTCCTTCACAGCTTACATGGCCCAAACCGAGGGTCATCTGCCTTTCCCGCTCTGCCATTTTCCCCTCTGACTCCACCACACACACACAAACCCCAGCCATTCTTATGCTCTCCCCTTGCCTTGATTTTAAAACTAACTTCTCTAAAAATCTAAATATAACATATATGCAGATGTGTACAAATGAGTATGCCAGAAAATGAACGTTCACAAACTGAACACACCTGTACAGTCAGCACCCACGACAAGCCAGAGAATTTCACAGTCATCTCCAAAACTAAGGGTCCCTTTCTACTCACCTCATCATTCTCCTGCTTCCTAACTGCCTGGAGTAGCTGTGCTGGTCTTGTCCTTCATATAAACAGAATCATGTGCTATGCAGTTTTCTGCGTCTGGCTCTTAGGTGTCTGAAAATCACCTACACCGTTCAGTAGAACTAGACCATTCATTCTTACAGCCACATGGTTTTCCCTTGTGTGAACACACCACTATTTACAATTTAAGCTATCTGTAATGGATATTTGAGTAGTTCCAGTTTCTGATTCTTTAAGAATAGTAGTAATATGGCATGTCTTTTTGAGGACACGTTTTCAATTTGTTAGCCATATGAGTTAAGAGCATAACTGTTGGATGTTCAATGAAAAAAAAAAAAATTTAGTTTCCAGAGTAAATACAGAGTACCATTTCTTTATGGAATCTTCCATACCACAAAGAAATGCTCCTGTCCCCATCTACCATCTCCTTCAAAAGGTATTCTTCTACCTGCTACACTGTGAGGCCACAAAGCAGTAACTAGTTGGGCATGATGACACATACCTGTAATCACAGGGGCTGTGGCAAGAAGATTACCACAAATTTGAGGCTAGCCTGGGCTACACTGAGTTCAAGATCAGCCTGAACTACATAGTGAGACTGTCTCAAAATAAAAATACATAAATAAACAAAGCAGTAATCATTTCCCCAAAGTGCCTCACACCCAGCTACTGCCTGGAATATAGTGGGTGCTCAATATATGACCACCAAATAACTGGAGCACAGTGTACTGCCTCAAACTTCCAGTGCCTTCCCAAGACTTCCAATGTTGATTCTGCTCCTTAGCTGTGCTAATAACTCCCACTGAGATCACTGAAGATCTCCCAAATGCCAAACTCTACAGTCTGTCTTGAGTCCTTATCTTACCTGATAGGGCAAGTGCCATAAAAAATCATGTGACTCCAAGAAAAACTTAGCTTTAAGGGTCTGTATGTTTCTCTACAGCTACTAGAGCTTCTGGTGCCCAGAGATCACACCCTTTATCTTCTCATCCCCAAGCACTCACCATCTGTGGTTCTCAAATCCTCCCATGGCTCCAACTACTGCCCACAGTAAGGGCTCTCAGGTCGCATCTCCAGTCCTAACAGTACTCCAGAACTAGGCCTATGAGGGGCTATTCAAGAGCCAGCTGTCTCTGACAGACACAAGAATTCTACCCCATTGCCCAAAACATGCGTCCCGTGTGCTGCCTAATGCCATTCGCTACTCCAGACAGTAATCCAAGATAGATGTATCTCATTCCAATGGACAAGAAAGACCTCTGGCCACGTGTGTGTCAAATGCTGCCGCAGGGCAAGAGAGACAAAAAAGAATGGAAACGAAGAGGAAACAAAGAGAATGGGCACCTAATAGTCTGGGTAGAAGAAAACAGGGCTATCTACTAAAAGCTTCCCACAGGACCTGTCTCTGAATTAGTCTTCCTTCACCACCGGAAAGAGCTATCAACCCATTCCCTGTACCCATGTTTATCTCCTTTATGGAAACGCTATGCTCCTTGCCAGGATCTCAGAACATACTGCACATCTCATGTCGCACTTGTTTCTCCACCAGTCCATCATCTCTAAAAAGTATAACTCAGCTGTCGTCACTTTCTTGGTTGAAATTCTCCAGGGATAAGCCACAATTCCTTGAATAAAAGACAATACTTCAGGGCTAGGGACAAGGCCCAGTGGTAAAGCCCTTGCCTCGCACGTGTGAGGCCTTGAGTCTGACACCCAACACTGCAAAAACAACAACAAAAAGCAAACGCCTCCCGTTGAGAAGGGCTGAAGGGCTGCACATGGCGTGGCTCTACTTAGCTCTCCAGCCTTCAGAGTCCATCCCTCGCTACACTCCAGCCTTCCCTCCGCTACTAGAGGGAGAAGGGCTGCACCCAGCCACTTTCTCTGGCTTTCAGTGTGAAAATCCCATCTTTATTCAAATCTCAGCTCAAAAGCATCCTTTAGAGATCCTAAGACACCGCCCCTGGCCACTGAACTCAAGCAGCCCCTGCATTCCTCTAGTCATACTATGTTGGTACTGTCACATTCATCTGCTATTTGTCTTTCATAGCACCTATGGTACCCTAAAATTACCTCTCTCATTCATGTTTAATGTCCATTTCTGCTGCTGGACTCAAAGCTCCATGACAGGAGAAGCCAAGTTTTTTTGTTTTGTTTTGTTTTTACTATGTTTGTAATACTCATGTAATGCCTGAAACTTACTGTGTCCTTAAAAAAAACAAAACAGACCTATCAATGAATGCATGCATGAATGTATGAATGGCTGATGAGTCCTCCAAAATCTCTAGTTGGCATAAAATTGGATAGCCAGAGTCCTTCTTCTAAATTTCACCCCTGCCACTCGCTAGCTGTGTTATTTGGGCAAGTTACTTAGCCTTTTTGTGCCCCTTGTGAACCCTGATTAACCATAAAATAGGGCTTAAAAATACTTGCCCCCATAGGATTTCATGCCTAAGTTAAAAAACTAGAAACACACTCAACAGAGCTTTGTCACATTGTTAGTTCTAAAAAAAATAACAGCTTTTGTACCACTGTACGAATTTCCTTCCCAAGTGGTAAGTTTAAGCAAAAAAAATTAGGGACTTACTGCCTCCTTTTTAGACCTAAACCCCACTGGCTGGTGGGACAGATTCGTCACTGATGACTCCCAATCGTATCTCCCACTCCTCCCCTACTCCTGTCCCCCTCATTCTCTAGTCTCCCAATTCTCAAAAAGCTCTGGGCAAAGCAAGTGATCTTGAAACTCATACTTCTGAGCATACTTTGGCCTAGAACACCAGTCACTTTCTTTAACCTGACCTAAGAGCAATGTCCCCTCCCCTCATCCTCTTGGCAGACTGAGTGACTCTGTCTTCCAGAAGCCCCAGTTCCCGGGCTCATTCTTGCCTGGCCCCTGATCCCCTGCCCCTACAACATGTTTACCAGCTGCTGCTCCTCTGTGCTGGAAGCAGCTCAGAAGCTGGGCCCGAAGCGTCTTCATGCCTCTAACCACAGCACCTCCCACAACTGCGCATCTTGGAGAACTGGGAAAGAATTCTGTTATGTGGGTAAATCACTATACACATAGGAAAGCCAAATACATACCCTCACAACTGGCGTTTTCAAGGTCAAAACCACATTTATTAGCCAGGTTCTGTTGCAAAACTCTTGTTTAAAGGGTCTTTTTTTTCTTTTAATTTTATGAAGCAATCTGAAGATGAAAAAAGCCATTTACAATTTTTTTCTGAACAGAGACAATTTCAGGAAATTTCTGACACTCATGCATTGACCTCAAAGGAAATGGAAAATACAGGTCAACCAAATAAAATGCATCAGGATAGAAGGACAGCAAAGCTTGTTTGGCTTCCACCACTCTGACACTAGCTGCCTGTCCTTCTCCTCCCACTAAAAGAATGTTTTATCTGCAACCACAGGCAAGAGAAGACATCAAGTATGTGCAACTTGTCAAGGAGTATTCATCAAAACAGGGGTGGTCTTCACACAAGATTAAGCACTACTCACTAAATCTAAAGCAAAGACACCCTATGCAATAGGCTTATTGAGAAACCCAGTGCCTTATGGACACACACAGCAGCTCTAACAGAAAGAACTAGAGCAGACATTAGTAAACCACCACATGTGGGCCAAATTCAACTTACTATCTGTGTTTATAAAATTTTACTAAGACACAGTCATGCCCATCTTTTTATGTATGGTTTATAGCTACTTGTGGGCTGCAACTGTAGAACTGAGAGAACCCATCTCGCATGTAGAAGATCACTTGATATAGAACACAGTGTAACAGAGCTTTTCCTAACTCTTAAGAATCAGAATACTAGTTCTTAATCCCATTCAAATTATTTCACTTGACAAGGAGATTTTTATAAACATAACTGATAACCTTTAATTCAAGTTTATGTTGTTCAGAGAAAAAGTTCAATGGCTTTGCTGAGGGCTCAGATTAAGAGTACTTCTGTCTTAGGGTACACAGGTGGTTGCAGTCCTTAAGAAGAACATTTTCTACCAACATGGAACAAAGTGGGCAGGTGAAATTCAATGCTTTTGCCATGTCTTCTATCTATAGCTCATTTTCACTAAATGCCCAGATATCATTTGTTGGTACCTCACTTTTCTCGTAAACAGAAGTATGCTCTCTTCAAATTTCTTTCAGAGATACCTCTTGAAAACTGAGCATTTAAAAAGAAATACTGTCCCCCCAAATACTAATGTATTTTTGAGTCAGTCTTTTGAAGCATAATGCACATTACAAATAACTTTGTGTAAGTCAAGGATTGGGTCCAGTCTTCCAACTCTTTCAGATATTTGATCAAATGCAACCTTTTCATCTCACTTTTTAAAACCCTCTACTACAGAAATATTCAAATATATGCAAAAGCCAGAGACCAGTCCTCAGAAATCAACCTCCAGAAGTACAAACATTCTGTTAGTTTTTCCACTGATTCCTCTTTCAGATCTTTTATTCATTTATTATTTGTTGCAGTATTTGAAAGCAGACTTCACGCATCAAATCATTTCATTTATGAATGTTTGTTTCTGGTAATCTTTTTCTTTTGGGAAAAAAAAAACACCATTATTACATTTTGCAAAATTAATAATTCTTATCTAATACTCAGTCCAAGTACAATGTTCCCTAACTGTCCCAATAATGTCTTTTTATAGTTGATTTGTTCAGCTAAAGACCCAGATACGATCACATATTGCATTTTATAGATAGGTCTCTTTGGTCTCATTATATGTGCAATAGATTCCTCTCATTTTCTGTTCACCCATCACTAGCATACATTTAAATTCTAATTAGCCAAGCAAACCTTACGAACATTTCTCTGGCTTCCATCTGTTCTGAATGAACCCAGGCACCACAGACCTTCCGACCCTTAGGCAGACTCTCTGAGCTCCACTTCCCATATACAATCATGTATAAAAGCTAAAATGCCGAGCCACCACCCCGCAACACTTTCTGATCTCAAGAGAAGGAATTTCGATTGGTTTAGCCAGCCAATACTTTAAAATTAAATCTTTTCTGTGCTGCGATGGCCTGAAGACTCTGAATGATTTTTAAAACAAGGCACTTATTTGTTATAGCTTCTTTCTGAAATTAGCCAAACTTAATCAAGAATCACAAAGTAAATCAGACAAGCCTAGGAATCCATTATTGTTAACAGTAACCACATTAACTGAGCACCTAGATCATGCAGGACACTGAATAATAAAAAGAATGACCTGTGTCCCTGCCCAAAGGGACTTGCAATCTAAACCAAGAAGCACTACATCATTTAGACAAAAGTGTCCAAGGAGATAACAGGCGGTACTATTCAAACCAACGTCCATGTCTCAAACCCTATGCTAAGAACATCTGTAGCCAAGTGTGGTGGCACACATCTGTAGCCCCAGCTACTTAGCTGAACTGGAGGTGGGAAGGGCATTTGAGTCCAGGTTTGAGATCAGGTAGGCAACACAGTAAGATCTCATCTCCAAGCAAAAAAACAAAAGCAAACAGAACAGGCCAAGGAGACAGAACACAGCCAAGGACGGTGGTGCCCATCTATCATTCCAACACTATAATACCAGCCCACATGATGCTGTGGAATAAGGATCACTAGGAGCTGGAGGCCTCAGAGCAGTCCAAGGCCAGTCTAAACTACACAGTAAGACTCTGTCTCAGAAGATGACCCTTCAAACATTTTTAAAAAAGAGTAGCTGTCCAGTTGATCTGCATGATAAAATAAAAAGAACCAGTGAGAAGCAACAGAATTTGTCAGTTGTACCTATTATGAACTGTGCCTCACTGGATAAGTTACTTAACCTGCTTCTCAATTTTATCATTTCAACCTACCTCACAGTGTAGCAGCTGTTGACACTGAACCAGAAAATTCTATATGAAAATGCAGCAAAGATGATGGTGAAGATAAAATACTGAATATAATACTAATATTGCCAGAGTGAACTAAATGGCTTGAGTACCATCCTATCTAACCCTAACACCAATCCCACAATGCAGCTCCTCCTCTTACGCCGTTTTCCAAAGATATTGACAAAATAAGGGAGTGATCCACCCAAGCCAACACAGCTCCAGGGATGCGGGAGCGAAGAAGTGGGTGACAGCACTTCAGAGTTCCCAACCTCAATCATGGTGTGGCTAATGCCTCCAAATATCCAACTGAGGTGTGAGGTAACACCTAAAGCACCGTGAATTGGAGAGGGGTGCTCATCTGTGGCTCCCAGATGAACCACAATGGAAAGTGGCAAGGCGCAGCACCCCATAGCACCCATTGCTGCCCAAACCAGAAGCTCCAAGCAGGTCCCAGAGTCATCCTATGCCATGTATGGTTTTGTTCAGGTCCCTAAGGATGGAAGGAAAGGCCTTCCGCCATATGCAAGGACATTTAAGCCATTTTAAGTTACAAATCTCACATACTCAATGTTTGTTCAGAGAAGATCAAAGCAAAATTTTAATTTTTTCTGTATATAACCTCTTACTTCCTTTTCATACACAGAAATAAATAACCCTAAAGAAAGCTAGCTTCCAGCAAAGATCTTCCATTCCCTGTAGCCACCAGGCCATGAGGAGGCCAATCAATCCAAGCAGAAGATGGCATCTATGGTCTCACAGGTGTCCAGGACTGGTATTGCCAGTGGAAAGGTGCCCCTTTGGACTACCAACCTTTCCCAAGTCCTGGCTGAGACCAGGGGAAGCACCACTCAGTCAATCCACAGGATTGTACGAAAAAAGTAAAATATTCTTGCTTTAAAGTCACGGAGCTGGGGTTGTTCAGATAACCGAAATAGCTTTTCCAGCTAGGCCAGATATCAAATCTATAAACGAGGCACCTTGACTGCAGCTCAACTTAACACATAAGGGAAACAGCTCACTGCTTCAATCTGAGCATGTGCACTGGCTGGAACATTCAGCTCCATGACTGGTCTTCACTGTACCTATCTCAAGAACGTTAATATCAGTAATGGTCACACTGGCAGTTATCTGGTAATTTTCTGGGACATATCAGTAACGACCATCTGATGGCATCTATTTACTGAGTGTTCACGATGCCCAAGGTTCATCTTATAGCCTTCATTCATTCACGTAATTCTCACAAAATTCTTCGAAGTGTGCTGGTATGCCCATTTTACACACAAGATCGCTGAGACTTAGAATGATCACACTACTAGTCAACAGTGACAGGATTTCACACCCTGGTCATCCACTGACTTCTCTTGCCCCATCAAGTGTTTACCTTAGTAAACGTATCCAAAAGACATAATGTAAAAGATTTAATAGTACTTTGTCTACTGTTAAGTTTCTAGGGAACACTAACTCTTGCCATTAGAAACTTGCAGATGGGGAAGAAAGCTGAGGGGAAGTACCAGACTTGGCTGGGATATAGGAAGCCCCAAATATCTGCCAATTATTTTGCTGGTATAGATAGGACTTCTTCACCAGCAAAAAAACCCCCTAGGTTTGGTAATTTTCTGGGACATCTCTGGTCCCCCCATGACCTGCGCACTCCGTGTGTGGGGTGAGAGTTTCTAATTCATCCGTGTAAGTCTAGAACTAACACATGGCCTAGTCCGGGTCAAGTTGATGCTCAGCGCTGAATGAAAAGGAACTGGAACTGCTTCATTGACTTCAAACAGGCCCTTGTCCTCCCAGGATGACATCTCCTCCTGCTATCAGCCTCAAAGTGTCTCCAAGGAAAAGAGGAGGGTAGGAAGAGGGAAAGAGGAAGAAGCTCACCCAAGAAACCAGGGGGCCAGCGGACTCACAGGACAGAGGCCGGGGCGGGCTCTGACCACTCCACGCGACCCGTGGCCAGCCACCCGAGAGGCGGGCCTCAGGACGCCCGACCTGCCCAAGTCCTCCCGAGCAGGGAGCCCCAGGCTGGGGCCCCCTCAGGAGCCGGGCCACGCCTCCCCCAGCTGGGCAGCGACTCGGCCCTCCCGCCGAGCCCGGGAAGAAAAAAGTGACAGGAAGTCAAAGTTTTCCAAGAGCACCAGAAGTCCTAAGCCCCATCCCAGCGCCCAGTGGGGAAGGACCACCACTGGTCCCAGCTCCCGCCGTCGAGGTTCCGACTCGACGGCACGGCCTGGGACTCTCCGGCCCCGCGCTTCCTGCGAACCCAAATCTGTGAGAGGGACCGGGAGGGGCGGGGTCGTCCCAACTGTTACTTACAGTCGTCTAAGTCATCCTGCAAGTCCACAAAGTACAGAGGGATTTCTGAAAACCAAGAGACACACAAGGGTTACGGGGGTCTGCGGCCGGAGGAGGTCCCCGGCTTCCCGAGCGCCCCGGGGAGGAGGAGGGAGCCGCCCGCGGCCCCAGAGCCCAAGCCCGCTCACCCGCCATCTTGGGATGGGCTCGGAGGCAAGGGGCGGGTCCCTTGGGGGGCGGGGCTTTATGGGCGGGGCCAGAGCTCCCGGCCCCGCCCCGGCCTCCGGCCTCGCGCCGGCCGCCCCGCCCTCCCAGGGAAGGTGGCTGCCGAGGTGGGCGGGGCGGTCAGGTGACCCAGCCGGCGTCCCAAGATGGCGGCGACGACGGCGTCCCGGAGGCTGGGGCGGCAAGCCGGCTGCTGAGGCAACTCTGGGCCATAGGCGAGGGACCGGCTGGACCTACTACCGGCGGACCCGCGGCCGCCGCTTCTGTGCGACTCGCGGCTGGGGCTGGGCCGTGTGGCGGCGGCGCCGGGGATGCTCGTGCTGGGCCGGGCCTCTCCCTTCTCAACTTAGGGCGGAGGCGGGCCCGTGCTCCTGGCTCCCAGGCCATGGCGCTGAGGGAACTCAAAGTGTGCCTGCTGGGGGTGAGTGGCGGCGGGCCCGCTGGGAGGGCGGCGGGAGGCTGGGCGGGCAGGGACCCAGGGACCCGTGCACCCCTTCCCGCCCTCCGCGGCCCTTGGCAGTCCCCGGGCCGTCTGCTCCCCTCGGAGGGCCCCGGGCTGGGCAGGACCCTCGCCTGTCCCCGGAGCCTTGGGCGCTTCCCGCCCCGCGGGACGAGCCGCCTCTCTGCCCGTCACCACCAGGTTGACAGGCGCTCCGAAGTAGTTTGCTCCCAACTCACCAAGGGAGTTGACCAAGTTTCTCAAAGTAAGACCAATAACAAGTCTTTAGCTTTTACGAGCAATGTTGGCCTCTTTTCGCGCCTGTGTGATGCTTTCGAACTGGAGGGGAGGTCCTGACCCTTTTAGTACAGGTATATTGATTGCAAAGGAGAGGTGTTCAGGTCAAGAAGCCCCGAAGGGTGGACTCGAAGCTTTGGCTGCCCGTCCCGTCCCGGCAGTTTGGCCCTGTCAAAGCTTTACGAGGTCCATGCCTTCCTTCCTGAGTTTCTTTTTCAACGTTAAAAAGAATTCCAGTAACTAGTCTTTGACGCCTCTCAGATAGGGTGGGGCTAAGGTTCATCAGGGATTACTCAGAACTAATCCTGGAATCCATAGTTAAGACTTGTTTTGGGAAAGCAAGTGTATTTGTCACTTTCCTCCTGAGGCAGATATTTTGTGTCTTTCCAAAGAGATCCTGATCTCTTAGAAACTTAAAAGCTTTTCCTCCTGTTATTAACTGTTTTGAAATCTCCTAATTACTCTGTAGGATTTTTCTGAAAACCACTTTTGTGCCCCTCCACTTATAAAACTGACACATCTGTGATTTTTCTGAGACCCTGAACTTAAGCCACAGTGTTCTTTTTGCGAAGTGCTCAAGGTTAACTTTTTTTCCTCTGTCACTCATCTCATTCTCTTTCAGGATACAGGTGTAGGTAAATCAAGTATTGTGTGGAGGTTTGTGGAAGACAGTTTCGATCCAAACATCAACCCAACAATAGGGTAAGAAATTAATTTTTAATTAACATGCACTGAAGGTACATTGAAAGTCATTTCCGAAACAGTGTATGTTACCAGTAAAGCCCAGTGAATTCTGAGCTGGTTCCTATCATCTCCAAAACAGTGAGAGAGTGAGGTTTAGTATAGTTTAGAAAAATTATATTCAGACTTGTGGGGAGTGAAAAGTTCAAAATGAATGTATGAATTAGAATCTTATTTAGGATAGAATAAATATTGACATTTCAGTCTGCAAATATCAACAGCAGTTACACATGGTTACAGATGAAAATGGGTCCTGATATTCTCAGCTATGTCAAGTAAAAGTTATTTAGATGGTTTTAGTACTTCTTGAAAATCAAGTATAACGCACTCCAGATCCTCCTAGTAACATTCCTACAATGGTTGTAATATTGAATCATTGTTGAAATGTGAGGGGTTTTTTTAGTTTTCTGGTATTTTGGGTAATTGAAGGTAACTGCCTATTGTTTTTGTTGTTGTTTTTAATTTTACCAAAATGTTAGTATTTAAATATCCAATATTTTTTGTGATAAGTTGTTTTATACATTTTAATACTGTGTTTATCCTGTAGAATTAAATAATTGCTATTCTCTGTTACTAGCAAAACCCAGTCAATCAAAACGTATTCTCCATTAAAGGAATAGTTCTGTGCTATGCATCTTTAGAATAAAATATGGCTTTGCACTCTACACAGATCATTCTCTGCCTCATAAATACTTTACAGCCTATGAGAGGGAAACTCCCAGAGGATCGTCTACTGAGAAATTATAATCTCCTGTGGTTAGTTTATGTGCTTGATATTTTTGATATCCACTTGGTCAAACTGTGTAGGTTTTTCTCGCATTTGATGTTACAGGGGTGAAATCTATAGTTATTTCTGCAGGTAAAATGTTTTTCAGTATCTTTTGAAAAAGAACTGGGGCCAGGGATATAGCTCAGCAGCGACGTGCCTGCCTGGCAAACACAAAATCCTGAGTACAATTCTTCACACCAAAAAGAAAAAGGAAGGAAGGAAGGGAGGGCTCTGGGCATGGGGGCACATACCTGTAGTTCCAGCACTCAAGAGGCTGAAGCAGGAGGATCGTAGAGAGTTAAAGGCCAGCTACATAGTGAGACCCCATCTCAAAAAAAAAAACGGAAGGAAGGAAGGGAGGGAAGGAAAAAAAGAAAAAGTACTGGGTGTGTTCACATGTTTAAAGCATGACCTCATCCTCCTCAGGCCCTGCCTGTCACTACCTGCATAGGAAAGTGAAGTGATAGGAAGTGGCAGCAGGTAGCACTGGTGATTCCGTAAGTGACACAGTTCACACTGAGTCAGATCCAAAAGCCAGAACCTGCAAGACGCTAAGCTGGCATTTTGATTAGTTGCTAGTGAATTGGAGAGAAATGAGGAAGACAGCTTTGTGAATCCCAGTAGGCTGTACTGGGCTTCCATTCTTCCCAATATGCCACATGCTGTGGTCCTCAGCTGCCTCTAGTCTGTTCTCCGCCACAGTGTGTTGAACGATGCAAAACTTTTCCACTTCTCTTCCTGCCATCTTTCCTTGCTCTTCGGTGGCCTCCTCCCTTGTGACCCACTCCCCCCTCCAGAGCTCTAGATCCCTGCTTCTTTGTCGGTTTTCCCCTCACCATTTCTTCTTGATGTTCCCTGTCCACCTCCTCCCCTACAACAACACCGTTCCCCAACCCTGCCCCACAAAGCATGTTCCACCTGAAAGACAAGCTTTGTCAGTGTTGCTCCTACAGCACTGTCATCTCACTTCTGCTCTACCACTGAACCACCTTTCCTTAATGCCAGTCACAATCTGTCACCAAACTCAACAGCTTTTTCTTTAAGCTGCATTCCTTGAGTACCAACCTGTGTGAGATGCTGGCTTGGGTGCTGGTCATTTAGATTAGGTGTCAGTAAAGTGTGACCTTTTGTTCTGCCTCACTTTATTGAAACAGTTACTTGACTGGGGATATAGCTCAGTGGCACAGTGCCTGCCTGACGAGCACAAGGTCTTGAGTTCAGTTCCTGGTAACAACAACAAAAAAGAAACAATTGCAACTGTCTATGTTATTTTCCTGCCATGGTAACCAAACTGAATAGTTGTAACTAAGGTCTTAGAACTCATAGAGCCAGAACTAGTTTGCTGACCTCTGATTTAGACGAACTTAGTTCCTACCCTTATGCAGCTTACCTGAAGGTAAAGATCAAGATATATACTCTGTAACTAATGTACAAGAAATAATTATTCAGCCATTTTCTATACTATGAGGGAGAAATGTGACATGGTGTTAGACCTTGTTCTGGGGCTGATACAGAGGTGAGAGAGGTGCCTTAGAAGCACTGAAACGTCATTTTTGAGAGATGAATGGATTATATTTCAGTAAAATGTTTGAATTATTTAAAGAGAACCGTCCCTGGGCCGGAGAGATGGTTCAGTGGTCTAAAGCGCCTGCTTAGGAGGGCTCAGGCAACTGCGGGGACTGCAGTTCGATCCCCGGCACCACATGCTGCACCAGCGCCACCACCAGGGCAGGCTGAGCCAGCCACAAAATGAATAAATAAAGAAACAAACAAACACAACAAGCAAACAAATAAATAAATAAATAAAATTTAAAAAAAAAAA